>JBBMKF010097949.1:0-20626 GCA_037834155.1 Curcuma caesia
ATGCGCCAACATTTTCAGGTATACCTACTAAAAACGGTCTCAATTATAATTAATTGGTGATGCTACTTATCAGCACTTCACATGTAAATATCTATTTTTTTATATATCAAATATTTAATTTATACCGATTAATTTTGGGATGGATAATTGAGCTTTATATTTCATCTATCAAATAAATTCAGGAAACAAGGTGACTCATAAGGTACACTCCAATTTTACTAATTATTTGTACACTCCAATTTTACTAATTATTTAAACATCATATACATATGCTGGATGAGTTGTAAATCTGATTGTTTAAAAAAAATATCATATCTTTTATGATCATATTATACCTTTGGACCAACATGCAAATATTTATATACCATAACAATTAGATAAAAAAAATATTTATTAAAATCTTTCTAAATATTTTTGATAGCTTGAGCTCAGTCTCTCTTTTTTTTGATAAAATAGTACGAGTTGCAATTTTAATTAGAAAATATTACCTTTAAACTTGAAAAAAAAATATTGTTAAACTATAACAAAAAGCCTAGTGTAGTGTCTAAGCCAAAATGAATCATTTTACATGTTAAAGAATTTCTTTTAAAAAAATAAACCTCAGGAAGTCTTTTGAATTAAAAGTTTTTATTTTCAATTCTTGAAAAAAAAATAGAATGTTCTTATGATAATCCATTGTATTTTTATAAAATATAGATCTTTAATAAATTTTTTTACAAATAAATACTTTAATGACTACTTTTACTTTTACTTTTATTTTTATTAAAAATAAAAATATCTAATACAATTCTTTGCCAAAACACTTTTACAAAAGGCACCTATTACATATTCAGAAAATTTTATTATCAATATAAAATAAAATGAAAGACTCTTCTTGATATTATCTTGAAATATTTTTCTTAAGATGTTTATAAAATGTCTTTTATCTTGGTATTTATCTATTGGTACAGTAGTAAAACACTAAGATAATAAATAAAAATTTTAAATTTTAATTTTAATAGGTCACTATATTGCAAATTGGGGAAAATGTTTTTTTAATAATATGCTCAATATCCTAGATTTTTTTAAGAAAAAAGAACTGAAAACACATGCTGGATCCAATTAAAAAATATTTTTTTATTTACTAAAATAATTTTTTATTACGTAATCAATAATCAGTGGGCTCAATATATATATTTATAGGCTCATTCGAAAAATGGCTCACTGTTAGAATATCAATGATAAAACCAGAAAGCAGTCTAGACGAAGTTATCTTTCAGGGAAAAAGTGAACTATGATTCGAACAAAGAGGTGGCGCCACTGCTAACATCCAATGGAGAAGTCTAGTTTCCTGAAGCCTGTTTTCATCAGAACATGCATTTTTTTCTTTTTCGACTGCGCTTTAACTGCTGCTTTTCGCTGCTCAACCGCTTCGTTTCACGTCGTCGGTGCAGATGAAAAAAGATAAATCATTCCGTTACCCAACTCTATCGTACCCGGAGGATACACCCTGCTCAACCGCTTCGCAGGAGAGAGAGAGAGAGAGAGAGAGGGAGAAGGAGGGAAAGCATTCAATGCTCGCCTGCAGCTGGAAGAGGCCCACAGCGTGTGCTCTCGTTGAATGCTCCTCCTCCTCCTTCAACTGTTGCTGCTGCGGTGGCCATTGGTTGCTTGTATTAATGCGCTTCCCCTCCGCATTGCCATCGCCCGCTGAGCTCCGTCAGGCTAGGGAATGTGGAACGGAGGCGAGTCGGTCTTCTCCAGGTCCAGCTCCTTCAGGGGATGCAGCGAGGACGACGAGGAGGAGGCCCTTCGCTGGGCCGCCCTCGAGCGCCTCCCCACCTTCTCCCGCGTCCGCCGCGGGATCCTCCATCGCAATGAGGTGGAAATCGCCGCGCTCAGCCCGTCGGACCGGACTTCTTTGATCGACCGTTTGCTCAGCGATTCCGGTGGACCAGATCAGTTCTTTCTCCGGATCCGCCAGCGGTTTGACGCGTATGGGGACAAAAAAAAAATTCTTTTTTGTTGTTGTTGTTGTTGTTGCTTTTGTCTAACTTTTTTTTTGGGGTTGTAGATTTGTCCTTTTTTGTTCGCATTAACGTACACGTTCTTGGTTTGGGAAACAGTTGTTTCTGTTTGTCGCTCATGCCTGCTAGTCTCCTCTCCTTGAACGGAATTTTTTTTTTTTTTTGATTGTTTACGACTGGTAGCATAGCTATTGTTCTTCAGTAGTAAAAGAAAGAACTTCCATTGGATTATTTCTTTTTTCGCATGAATTTGCACGTGCTTGTTTTGGGAAACAGTTCTCTCGGTTCTGCAATTCCAATTACTCTGTAGTCTAAATTTTTTGTTGAAGAGAGTATAAGGAGAGCTAGAATTAGACCTTGTTTTGGCTTATAAGGCCAGTTATACTGAATCTCAACGGTTTGTATGTGTGTGTATGTATATATTGAATTCTGGTATTACTAGGTCGCACATCGTTAGTTTTTTGTATTGCGAATCCCATATTGTCAGTTTGTGTGTGGCTAAATATGTTGAACAAGTTTTCCTTATTATTAATTTCTTCTTTATTATTTTGAGAACTTGTAGTGTGAATCTGGAATTTCCCAAGATTGAAGTTCGTTTTCAGGAGCTCAAGGTAGATGCTTATGTTCATGTAGGAAGTCGAGCATTGCCCACCATTCCCAATTTTATCTTTAACATGACAGAGGTAAGCACGTTTCACATTTTTCTAGTTCCATTATATTTCCAAGAGATGAAAGCTTGATTTGGAATTAGTTCTCAACGATGTGGTTGAAATTATATGGCTTGGCGTTGATGATGAATTGTAATGAATTTGTTCCCCGTAATTTCTGATGAAAAATAATCAATAAAAAGTACTTACTTAATATTATCAAGTGGAGCAATTTTAGGCATAATTCTTGGCAAAGTGGTTTGCCTGGAGACTCTTATTGACCATTTACCATACTTGAATGCTAGTGCAGTTTGCTGCACATATTCTATGTTGTCTGAAGACTAATAGTGGATGTTGTTGGTATTGGCAAGGCCTTCATGAGGCATCTGAGGATCTTTCCTGGTGGAAGGAAGAAATTGCGAATACTGGATAACATTAATGGGATTATCCGACCATCTAGGTAATAGATTCTTGAATAAGAATTGAATTGAACCTTTTCCATTTTCAGTTCTGATGATTCTGACATATATGGGTTTCTGCAGAATGACACTGCTTTTGGGTCCACCAAGTTCTGGAAAGACAACTTTGCTTTTGGCACTTGCTGGACGACTTGAGCAAAGTCTACAGGTTTGTTATTATTTTAATCCTGTTATTGAGAAATTTCAGTTTGTATCTAATAAACCATGTTTTGCTCTTGAGTTTAACATATTGCTAATTTTCTTTTTGTGACTTGCTTTTGCTGGAAAACTTGATAGTTTAAACATAGCTTATACAAAATTCTAGGAAAAGAGTGTTCTATTTTTTTCTTTTTTAGTGATTCACATTTGGGTTGCCATATTACCAAAATCGTTTCAGATGTCAGGGAAAATTACTTACAATGGGCACCAATTTAATGAGTTTGTTCCTCAAAGAACATCTGCATATATTAGTCAGCAAGATTGGCATGCCGCAGAGTTGACAGTAAGAGAAACTTTAGAATTTGCAGGGCATTGTCAAGGTGTTGGAATTAAGTATGGTGAGTCTATGAAGTTCATTTTTTTTTTGTAAGAAAAATTGTGAGCATTCTATTGCTACTGAAGAATAAAGCAACACCTAGATATGCTTATGGAGCTTTTGCGGAGGGAGAAGAATGCCGGAATTAAACCTGATGTGGATCTAGATTTATTTATGAAGGTAAACATTTGTGCTCATACAAGCGATAACTCTGGATTTGTTGATTTGTGATTTGCTTAATTATCCTTTGTCTTGAAGGCAATAGCTCTACAGGGAAAGCAGTCCAACCTGGTGGTGGAATACATACTAAAGGTAGACAGGCACATGATTTAAATGCCATTTATTTTGTCCATATTTTGTCTCTCTTGACAACAAATAAGAATATTATAAATGCTAAATCCTCCTGTCAATCATCCTAATATGCATCACTAACCATTTTCACCTTTTCAAACTCCAACCCTCAAACAATGTTTCTCTGATTTTTCTTGAAGTTGATTCCTGTTGAACTTATTAATTTCCACACTGAAAATTTTCTCTTTGCCACAAATCCTAATTTTTTAAATCCTTTCTAATCATCATTCTTTCAGTCCTAATTGTTTTTCAAGAAAATTTGGAACTATTATTTAGAATTTTTGTGAAATACTTATTTCTTGATTTTGAAAAACCATTAGTATTTGCATCTCTTGTAGCACATTAATTTATTTCGTGGGGACTTTGTTTTGAGGTATATATCATGAATATAATTGTTTCCAGTTCATTATCTATTACTCTCTCTTTTCTGTTTTCACACACCATTTTTTTTATTGAAACCCTTGCTTGTGTGTCCAATGAAACATCTGCAATAGGCATCTGAAACATATGCCATACAGTTTCAGTGTGAATTGTATCATGAAACATATATAATAATAATCTAGAGTGTAGACTGCCTCAAACCTAGAATAAACATATGACAACTTCTCTTGATATTTTGCAAATCAGTGTGTGCTGTTCTAATTTGTTGTGAATATGGGGTGTAGTTGGACTATAGAAGGGTTTCAAATTATGGGTGTGTACGATTTGGTTTAGCAGGTTACTATTGAATTTTTAAACCAAAATAAACACATAAAGTTAAAATTTCAAAATGAAACCAATAAGCTTTCTAACATAGTCAAACTAATCAATTTGGTTCAGTTTAAACTATATATATATATATATATATATATATATATATAATTGTTATGACAAAAAATCTTCAAGCAATATATTTCATACGTATTTTTTTTGGATTGCTTATTGGTTTGGTCTTATCAATTTACTATTCTCCACACCAAAGTGCAACAAAAATTCTTTCTATTATTAAATGGAATTAGAACTGATAAATTAATAAACATATTTTCTGACTTGATTTGCTTTGGTTCACTGGTGATGTCAAATGCGCTGCCCTTAGTTTAAAATTTGAATTTTTTTACATAAAAATCCCAATCATTAGAGCACCCCTACAAATATACAAGGTATCCACATAATTCTTTAAAGTCTCAATAGGGAACATGTCAAGTTATGCCTTATAATGACTCTACCACTAGTCATTGTGGTAGTGGGTTATTCTGATTTGCTTGTACCATAGCTAGGTCTAAATTTACTATATTCTTTCTCCTTAATAGTTATCCAGCAAACTAAGTTTCATATAGGTACTCATCCTCATAGTTTGAAATCTCGTACCATGCCGAACGAAATGGTCGAAATGTATCGTTCCAATAAATCACCAAAATTCGATATCACTTGACCGTAGTTTCGGTCTTTGACTGGAAAGATACTATTTCAGTATTGTGTTAATACTTCGATGCATAGTGCTAGTGAAGAAATTAGAGGTTGAAGGAGGAAAAAGATGAAGGTGTTGAGTGGTATCGAGTTTTAGTAATTTACCTGAATAATATATTTCGACTATTTCACCCGGCATGATATAAGATTTAAAACCAGCTTGACACAGACTCCTTCCTATGCTTCATCTCCTTCTTCAACTTCAATCTATTACTATCACCATGCATGAAAACATCGACACGATACCAAAACAATATCATTCCAATCAAAGACTGAAACTTCGGCACGGCTTGAGATTTTGAACCTTGCCCATCCTAATGTTTCATGGCTCAATCTCAGTTTCAGTCTAGAGCATGATATTAGATCAACAGCTTCGTCTAGCCTTGTATGAAACTTGAAACCCAATGATGTTAGCTTGATTTATTGAGACAAACCATTAAGATGCCTGCTAGATTATTAGTTAAGATTCAGTTGACATAAACTTGTTACAAATGTCCAGGCACGTCCTTGTGAAAATCCTAAAATTCTGTTGTATCCAGTTACCCAGTTCTGTTGGTTATAACAGTTTATATGCTTCATCAACATTGTCTCCTTTTGTGCAAATTCTGATTATGTTTCATAAGTATCTATTTGTGATGATGATGTGCATTTATCTTTTCTAAATTTCTAAATTTCACTTAACCAAGATTTTAGGGCTGGATATATGTGCTGACACCCTTGTTGGGGATGAAATGATTAAAGGCATCTCAGGAGGGCAAAAGAAGCGTCTTACAACAGGTAGGCAGCTTTAATTTTCACATTCCTTTTCCCTTATTTTTCTTCTTTTTATACTTCAACTTTTGTTTTTCATGCATTTCAAATGATCCCCCTTCCAAATGTTTTCAGTGTTTTTTTACTTATTAAAAGTTCACAATTCATACCTTTGTCAGGTGAATTACTTGCTGGGCCTGCTAGAGTTTTGTTCATGGATGAAATTTCTACTGGTCTTGACAGTTCAACCACTTACCAGATTATCAAGTATCTTAAGCACTCCACTCAGGCACTTGATGGAACCACAATTATCTCCTTGTTGCAACCAGATCCTGAGACTTATGAATTATTTGATGATGTCATTCTTATATCTGAAGGCCAGATTGTCTATCAAGGACCTCGTGATGCCGCTGTTGAATTCTTTTTTTCTATGGGCTTCAAGTGTCCTGAACGGAAAAATGTTGCTGATTTTTTGCAAGAAGTAAGAAAGTAAACATTTTAAAATGTTTTAAGAATCTAAATTTCTAATCCCTTATTTTATATTTTCTTGAAATAAGTTACGAGAAATTTTGATTTCATTTCCTTGTCTTTCCAGGTCACTTCTAAGAAAGACCAGCAGCAATACTGGTGCCAATATGATTCTCTATATCAATTTATACCTGTATCAAAGTTTGCAGATGCCTTTAATTCCTTCTGTGTTGGAAAGAGGCTGAGTGAGGACTTGGCTATTCCGTATAACAGAGTCAATAACCATCCTGCAGCTTTGTCAGCCTCTAAATATGGAGAAAGAAGGTTCAACCTTCTCAAGGCCAACTTTGCTTGGCAGATACTACTGATGAAGAGGAATTCGTTTGTCTATGTTTTCAAGTTTATTCAGGTACAGATACTTTTGTCTTTAAAAATTGAATTTGTTGTCACTAACAAGGGGCACCTTGCTAAACAACTAAAGCCATATAGCAGTGTTTACAACCTCAAGAATTAGAAACGTATATTTCCTGGTTCAACTTCATTTCCAGGAAGGGTTTTTAACTGAATGCTTTGATGTTTGATAATTGGTATTTGGAAGCACATTAAATGAACCATCATATCACATGCTGTTTGGGAATCTTGTACCGTATATTTCTTCCTTTTCTGCCTTTGATCAATGTAAATGTCTGATTCACTCCTATTGTTTCTAAATTTCTCTCTATTTCTTCAGATTTATCTTAATATATTTCCATATAGCATATTATTGAATATGTATTTTCCTTTATGGATTTCCTTTTCCATTGCATGATCACTTTTATAAATTCATGTTATCATTGTAATATTTAATATATCGAGTATAGTTTTATTTCCCCCACAAATCCTATTAGAGCATCAGATTCTTTCTTGATTGACTTCTAAGCCTCGACATCAGCTATTCTTCCCTCCCTCTAGAAATCAGACTCCTCGCCTATTGATACTGTGACCAATCTACTATTCTAATTTTGATGTCACCAACAAGATCACTGCTAGGGTCATTCCTCTATGCTTCACAGTCCTCTTCTAATCCTTCCTTTTGATCTTACCTTAGTTGTTGTCACTCTGCTACCGTTCATTAGCATCCTCCGTTGCCATGTCATCCAGGTTGGATTGAAAGATAGCGATAGCGGCGGGGGGGTGAATATTGCTTGCACTTTTGGTTTTTAAAACTTGTCTTTTCTTTGAATAATCAGAATGCAACAGAAAAAATAAAACATACAGCACAAAAACACTATCGTTTACTTGGTTCACAACCCTCGAGAATGCTACTCCAAGACCCACGATCCATTGGATCGTTTACGAATAGGCAACACTAATATTCTCCTTCCGAAAAGCTTTTTCGGAGGCGGAGAAGCCTCTTACAAATGAAAAGGTTACGATAACTCTTTACCGTACCCTTTAAGAATGAAATGCAATAAGCTTAAAATAAAGTTACCAACAACTCTTAGCGATTTGGAGCTTAGTGTAGGTTGTCGAAGAATGATGCAGTGTAGATGAGCAGAGCGTTCAATGCTTGAACATTTGACAAGAATTTGGATTGATGTTCTGAAGTCTCTGCTCGAAGCTCTTTTTATAGGTGTTGTTTGCTCGATTGATCCTCTGATCGATGCTGATCCAAATCGGGTTTTCCAATCGACCAATCTATAGTTTCAGTTGATCGAACTTCCTCCACACAAGCATTCGATCCAGTTGTACAACTATTGATTGGGTCTTTCGGTCTCCCAATCATCATCCAGTCGCCCTGATCCAATGTCATGTCAGCTTTGTGTCATTATCCCTTCACCACATTAGCTTCCCGAAGCCTATCTGCAGCCACATCAACTCTTTGAGGCTTATCCCTTGACACATCAACTGCCACATCATCACCTCGAGCCTTATCCATGCCACATCAGCATCTGAAGCTTATCCAGGCCATGTCACCAGACATGTCATTCGTCACGTCAGTCTTCTAAACAAAACTAATGCCACATCAGATATGTTGCCAACTCAGACTTTTCTGGTCGATTGATCCCGTTGTTCGATCGCCCGAAATGTCCAGTCGATCAAACTTATCTTTCAGTCGACTAAACCCTATAAAATAGAGTTAGCACTGAATAAAACAAATTATAATTTATGCCTCTTCTAATTATGACAGTTAAACAACTGTCTACTCTTGACTTCGAGATCTAGATTGGTTTCTTAGTCAGATCAATATCTAACTTTGTCTCAAAATTAGGGTACGCCTCACCGCCTTCTTTTCAGAAGGACCTCTTCAGAACTTGGTTCGGCCCCTAAGACTGCTACTCCAAGACTTACGATCTGTTGGTGGATCGTTTACGAATAGGCAACACTAATATTCTCCTTCTGATTTTTTTTAAGAGATGGAAAAGTCTCTTACAAATGAAAAGGTTACGGTAACACTTTACCGTACCCTTTAAGAATGAAATGCAATAAGCTTAAAATAAAGTTACCAACAACTCTTAGCGATTTGGAGCTTAGCGTAGGTTGTCGGAGAGTGATGCAGCGTAGATGAGCAGAGCGTTAGATGCTTGAACACTTAATGAGAGTTTGGATTGATATTTTGAAGTCTCTGCTCGAAGCTCTTTTTATAGGTGTTGTTCGGTCGACTGATCCAGTCATTCGGTTGACCGGTCAACAGTCTTATCTTCGATCGACGCTGATCCAGATCGGCTTTTCCAATTGACCGATCTATAGTTCCGGTTGATCGAACTTTCTCAACTCCAGCATTCCATCCGGTTGTACAACTACTGACTGGGTCTTTCCGTCTCCCGATCACCATCCAGTCGCCCTGATCCTATGCCACATCAGCTTTGTGTCATTATCCCTACACCACATCAACTTCCCGAAGCCTATCTCCAACCACATTAGCTCTCTAAGGCTTATCCCTTGACACATCAGCTGCCACATCATCACCTCAAGCCTTATCCATGCCACATCAACATCTAGAGCTTATCCAAGCCATGTCACAAGACATGTCATTCGTCACGTTAGCCTTTTGAACGAAATTGATGCCACATCAGACAGGTTGTCAACTCAGATTTTTCTAGTCGACTGAGCACTTTGTTCAATCGCTCAAAATGTTCGGTCAATGGAACTTACCTTTCACTTGACTAAACCCTATAAAACAGAGTTAGCACTACATTAAAACAAATTATAACTTATGCATCTTCTAATTATGATAGTTAAGCAACTATCTAATCTCGACTTTGAAATCTAGATTGATTTCTTAGTCGGATCAATGTCTAACTTTGTCCCAAAATTAAGACATGCCTCATCGTCTTCTTTTCAAAAGGATCTCTCCAGAACTTACATGTCTTACCTTCTTACCAAACATCCGGTTCAGCTGATCTGTTCGGGCTTCCTTTACTTAGCATCTGATCCCTTGACCCACTAGGGCTTCCTTTGACTCGATGTCTGGTGTTGTTGACCCATCAAGTCTATCCTGCCAGATGTCTAGTTTTGTTGACCCATCTAGACTTTCTCTTCCTAGTGTACAGTCCACTTGACCAGCTAAGACTTCCTATTGCCTAATATCTGATCTACCTAACTTACTAGAACTAACCTGTGCACTTAACAAACATATCAGATCTCCAGATCTTAACTTTAAATCTTTTGTCAACATTAAAACATAGGTTCGATTATCTGGTACTTTCTCACCAATACAGTTGTGTCATCACATGATTCAATTTTTTTCCTACAAATCTGTGAAACATGCATATCATTTATAGGCTAGAAGAGCCTTTTGAATTGCCAGTGGTAATTGAAAAGTGCCACTATGACGTAGCAATTATCCCATAATCCTATGGGTCTAATTAGGATGTTCAGTCTAATAGGATGTTTGACCTAATTTATGTGATAACTAAGATCTTCATTCACTGGATATGTTGCACATATCTAGTAATCCTGAAGTGTTTTTACAAATTCCTTGGAGCTAGATGGGCCTTCAATCTTAGTCAATTACCCTCGGGGCCACGCATGTGTTAATTTAACTTTAGTCAGAAATTCAGGAACTGATTGAGCGTCCCAGTTTGATGTAAATTTGTAACATCTTCAGTCTGAGAGGGAGTGTGAATGGAAAGATATTAAGTGATTTACATTAATTTTTCCAATTCACTTCAAATTTCACTTTGATTTCTTCCAGATTGTTACGATGTGTTTCCCTTTATGCATTTTCTTTACGTCTACATCATCACTTTTATAAATTTATGTGATCCTTGTAAGATAGGATGAGTATATTGAATGTAATTTTATGCCTCACAAATTCTTTCACTATTCGTTGTCAGTGAGGTGTTGAGGCAAACAGTAATTAGATAACTGTTTGACTCGGTGGGTTAACACTACCTTTACTTTCTTCAACAATATAATTTGGCTGGTTACTAGAGCTTTTTCTTTCAACATCCTAATTTTCTAAATAATTCTAATTAATTATTTTATCACATGGTATACACCACCTATAGTTCATTCTTGATGGGAAGCTAATCAAGTTGAAAGCATTTCTAGTGAAGATCCCAAAGTTTCAGATTCGAAGTTTGTAGAAAGAGTAGTTTGATAAATTTGGGTTGCAATGAGTGGTCTAATTTTCTGGTTTTCATGGTTTTGCAGCTTCTGCTTGTTGCCCTGATTACTATGACAGTATTTTTCAGAACAACAATGCATCATAACTCAGTTGATGATGGAATTATATATGCTGGAGCACTCTATTTTGCTTTGATAATGATTCTGTTCAATGGGTTCACTGAAGTTTCCTTGTTGATTACCAAGCTTCCAGTGCTCTACAAGCAGAGGGACTTGTTTTTTTATCCAGCATGGGCATATACAATTCCATCTTGGATCTTAAGCATTCCTACTTCACTTGTAGAGTCTGGAATGTGGGTTGCAGTTACATATTATGTAGTTGGTTATGATCCACAATTTACGAGGTAATACCTTGTACTTTCTGTAAATCTTTGCAATTTATGGTATATTCATAGTACAATTTAAGTTTGTTGTAGGTTCCTGTCACAATTTCTTTTGCTCTTTTTCCTTCACCAAATGGCTTTAGCACTGTTCCGAGTGATAGCTTCATTGGGTCGTAATATGATTGTTGCTAACACTTTTGGATCTTTTGCTATGTTGGTCATCATGATTCTTGGAGGATTTATAATATCAAAAGGTTAGACTTTACTCATGTCATTCATGATTTATTTACCATCATTTTTCCCTTAAGCTATTTGTATACAATAATTCTTGCAGATAGCATCCCACACTGGTGGGTTTGGGGCTATTGGATTTCCCCATTAATGTATGCACAAAATGCGATTTCAATTAATGAATTCCTCGGACATTCATGGGGCAAGGTAACACTTATTAATAGTTTTACTACTTTATAGAAGGAACATGTTTTTCATCAAAGCTTTAGTTTTGCCTATGTGCAATTGTTGTGTTTCACTTTTCATAGTAGTCATGTCTCTGATACATTGTTCTAATAAAAACTTTCAAATATATTGGGTTTAGGATTGTGTCGTTAATCTTCTATATACCAATGCAATATGTATCTTTAATCAATGCATATGTATTCTCTTTCTCCAAACTTAACATTATCCTTTGTCCATGACTTAGTCCATTTACAGTACCTTGTCTTCTACGCATGATTTGAAATCTCATACTACCGATCAAAACGTATTATTCTAATAAATTACTGAAACTCGATACCTAGACAATGTGTCCTATGTTGTGTCAATCGTATCGACAAGTATCATTTCATGTCAACACTCTTGGCATGCTAAAATTAAGGTAATGTTATTCTTTTTTATAGTTTGTCTCCATACAAGATCGTAGCATTCCAAATGGAAAGCAAACATTGAATTTATGTATATAGTTGCCTTTTCTTTTTCTTCTTCATCTCTTCCTCTTTCCACCTCCAATTTGCCATTGATGCAATAACCGAAACATCAGCACAATACCAAAACAATATCATTCCAGTCAAAAATTGAAATACCAGCATGGCTCAAGATTTCGAACTTTGCTTCTACATAGAAAAGCTAAAACCAAAATACTGTCATAGTAGAATAATTAGGTATATTCATTGTATGATAAATTGAGACAATAGATTAAGATGATATGAAGAGTTTCAAAGGTTACCAATTGATTCTATAATTAGAGGAGTTTTGAGGGATAAAGGAAGACTAAAATGAAAACTCTAATTAATGTAACTAAAAGAGATTTAAAATCTCTAAAATATTAATAGTGCTATCACTTTGCAAAGAGTCCAACAAAGGGATACAATCCATGTAGTAGTATAAATAGTTCGCATTAACATGGCTCTTTATATGGTGATGGTGATGATAAATTATATGACGTCATGTGGCTAAATAAAAAATATAAAGTATGCAAATAGTTTGCCTGGTGATGTTCTTTTACTGTGCTAAGTAGTTTTCAAAAATAAGTTTTTTGTTTATGTGCTATTTACAAGGTTTATGTGTCATACTCATATTTCTTTTAAAAGATTCTAATTCATGATTTATCATGTTGCAGAAAGGCACCAAGGATAACATTTCACTTGGAGAAGCTGCATTGAAAGAATATGGCATGTTCACAAAGAATTACTGGTTCTGGATTGGCATTTGTGCATTATTTGGTTACACTATCTTATTCAACATCCTTTTCACAATATTCTTAACTTACCTTAACCGTAAGCTCAATGACCTCAAAATGTTTGTTACTATTATCCTAATGCTCTTAATGTTATCTTATTGTGATATTCATTCAAGCCTAAGCAGCAATAGGAAAGCAACAAGCTGTGGTGTCAAAAAGTGAAATTCAAGAAAGGGAACAACGGAAGAAAGGGGAGAAGCTTGTCATAGAATTAAGGTCTTACTTGAGCCCAAATATGTTAACAGGTTATGACACCTTCAAATTAGTAACATTATGCTGGTAGCTAGATTATAAATCTTTTCCCTATTATCACAAACATTTTCACATTCTTCATGTTCTTGCTTTATAATGTAAAGTTTATCTATCTTATCATTGTTTGGTTTCTTATTTTGATTGATCAAGATAATAATGTATTTTTCCATTGAACTTAGAATCTTATTAGATTAGACTTTCAACTGAACCTATGGGCATTTAACTTTACTTGATTATAGCAAGTCAACTGAAATTTTTACAATGATTAGAATTTCAAGCATAGTTGAGAAATCTAAAATGTTTCTCAATTTATGCAGAAAACGGTAAGCAGACACAGAAGGGCATGGTTCTACCCTTTCAACCTCTTTCCATGTGCTTCAGCAATATTAACTACTATGTTGATGTGCCACCTGTATGTCTATTCTTTTTTGGTCCTTTCCACTGTTTAAGTTTTTCAGATAGGCTATCCTTGTTATTCGATCCTTTGGGCAGGAACTGAAGCAACAAGGTGTATCTGAGGATCAACTACAGTTATTGATCAATGTGACTGGAGCATTCAGGCCGGGTGTATTGACGGCACTTGTTGGTGTCAGTGGTGCTGGTAAAACTACCCTAATGGATGTCTTAGCTGGTAGGAAAACAGGAGGACGTATTGAAGGTGACATAACTATTTCTGGCTATCCCAAAAACCAAGCAACTTTTGCAAGGATCTCAGGATATTGTGAGCAGAGTGATGTCCATTCTCCATGTATGACCATTATAGAATCACTACTATTTTCAGCATGGCTTCGCTTGCCTTCTCATGTTGATCTTGGGACTCGAAAGGTATTATTATCTTAACATTTGACTATTTTTTCACTTGATGTCTTTATGAATTCAGCCACCTAATAGAGGACCACTGCAGGTTTTTGTGGAGGAGGTAATGGAACTTGTTGAACTTACTTCTTTAAGTGGTGCCCTTGTTGGCTTACCAGCAGTCAACGGTTTGTCTACGGAACAACGCAAAAGGTTAACGATAGCTGTGGAGCTCGTTGCAAATCCTTCTATTGTCTTCATGGATGAACCAACATCGGGATTGGATGCCAGGGCTGCTGCAATTGTCATGAGAACTGTGAGAAATATAGTTGACACTGGAAGGACTATAGTGTGCACGATTCATCAGCCAAGTATAGACATCTTTGAGTCATTCGATGAGGTTCTCCATCATTTTTCTCAGAATTTGATTTATGAAGTATTCACTCTAGGAGATGTCGGATTGATTTAATTATTTCTCTTTATCTACATACCTTGTTGTACATCCTCCTAGTCTACACAACCATAATTCCTAATTGTTGAATAGTTGCACCCTTTTGTCTCCTTTCAGCCAAAGAGTCAAAGACATTCTATTCTTTAACTGATGCTAAGATGCCTTTGAATTCAAGATGAAGAAAACGATGATTCCTTTATGTTAAAACTAATAAGTACAAATTACAAAATACAAAATGAAATTATCATTTTTTTTCTTGACTCCTTGTATCCTATTTATGTTTCAGCTTTTATTCATGAAGCGTGGTGGAGAACTTATTTATGCTGGTTGTTTAGGCCCAAAATCCCAAGAGCTAATTGATTTTTTTGAGGTTGGTTAGGCGTGTTTGGATTGTTCAAATTATTTTCTTAACTAACAAGTTTGATTGTTTCGTTTCATCATCTTACAATTTTCTGTGACTGCTCAGGCAATTCCTGGAGTTCCTAAGATCAAGGATGGTTACAATCCTGCTGCATGGATGCTTGAAGTAACTAGCCCTTTGATGGAAAATCGCCTTGGAATTGATTTTGCTGATTATTATCGAAAGTCTAAATTATTTCAGTATGTCCTAGTTAAGGAAGCTATTGCTTCATTTAATCTCATACTGTTACTGAAGCTCCTTCTAGCAGTTAATCTTCTTTTTTTTTGGGTGCCCTTTTTTGTAGACACAATGAGGAATTGGTAGCAAACTTGAGCAGACCGAACAGTGAATCCAAAGAGCTTAGCTTTCCAACCAAGTATTCACAACCATTTATTTCACAATATCGTGCTTGCCTTTGGAAGCAGAATCTCTGCTATTGGAGGAACCCTCAATATACAGCCGTCCGTTTTTTCTACACTGTCATCATTTCTTTGATGTTTGGAACCATCTGTTGGGGATTTGGTTCGAAAAGGTACCTGAATCTTCTACATGACATTAAATTCTTATGTCTTAGAGATTCTAATACTTAATATGTGAATCTATGTAGTTTTATCTTAGTTAATGGGAGCAGAATTTTTTTGGATGGTACTGAATTAGTTTGGTTGGACTAGATTTTCTGTTATGAATGTTCTTGGATGATAATATTTAAACCAGCTGGATTGAGCACTAACCATAATGATATGGCAAGTTTGCTTCTCCACAACTTGGATTATCTAGTTTCCTGAAAGTAGCTTCCTTGAATCTACAGGAAGCCACACATTGAGGTTCCTCAGGCCTCAAATTGATATTGTATTCTCCCATAATCTTGGAAGTTTCATCTAGTGTAAGGATCCTTTCTATTTCTTATTTTACAACAAAATAACCTGTATTTGTTCCCCAACTCCATTATAACCTGTATTTATTTGCTCCCCAACAACAAAATAACCTGTATTAGTTTAGAAAAGCCTTGCCAAACATAACCCGAAACAATGGCCAATTCTTCTGCTACCTCCATCAATAACATCACCAAGCCTTCTACTTAATCCTCCGCCTTCTTTATCCTTTGACAACTAATTCTTTGCTTGAAAATGAAATTGCAATTTTACCCTCATAACAATGTACAACGATGATTTGGTTAAAATTTTATTTTGGAGTTATTTTAAGTATTTTATTTTCATGGAGCAAGAGGTTTTTGAAAATGGGAGCCTTATTTGGGTGACCTTGCATTCGTAGGATAATTGTACAAACATTTTTATAATGTTTTACTCTTTAATATGGGGGTTTGTGCACATAATTCTGATGAAACTCCTTTTACTTTCCTTTTATATTTTTTTGGTTTTAATATTATTGGTAGCCCACAATATTTTCAGGGAAAACCAACAGGATATCCTGAATGCAATGGGATCTATGTATGCTGCAGTCCTGTTTATTGGAATTACAAATGCTACTGCAGTTCAACCGGTAGTTTCCATTGAACGGTTTGTCTCCTACAGAGAGAGAGCTGCTGGAATGTATTCTGCTCTACCATTCGCATTTGCCCAGGTTTGATGTACTTGAAGCACTCTTCCTGTTTTTTCTTATATATATATTTCATTTTGTTAACTTTTCAGTTTCTGTTGCAGGTTACTATCGAATTTCCTTATGTGCTGGTGCAGACACTTATCTACGGCACTATATTCTACTGCATGGGCTCTTATGAGTGGACCCTAATCAAGTTTATGCTGTATATATTTTTCATGTATTTCACTTTGTTGTACTTCACTTTCTTCGGCATGATGACGATTGCAATAACCCCAAGCCAAACTGTCGCACCAATAATTGCTGCACCATTCTATACGCTGTGGAATCTGTTCAGTGGATTCATGATTGCACGAAAGGTAAGAGAAATCAAACATATTGTTCTAACAACTATTTCCCTGATTTTGCTCTTCCCATCAACTGTACTTTGCT
Source organism: Curcuma caesia (assembly GCA_037834155.1). Lineage (NCBI taxonomy): Eukaryota > Viridiplantae > Streptophyta > Magnoliopsida > Zingiberales > Zingiberaceae > Curcuma > Curcuma caesia. The sequence goes on from JBBMKF010097949.1 coordinate 17,218, forward strand.
TGTAGTCTCTGCGCTAATTCGCACTATAAATAGAAAATTTGCTGTCCTTTGATACTTGTTACAGTGTAGAAATCCAGATTGTTGCATATTTTCTGTTGCATTAGAAAGTTTGAATAATTTACTCGATCACATTAGATTTACAATTTTAATTGTTCTGCCTGTGCTAATTAACATGTTATATCCCCATATTTGGATGAAAACAAGATTTTTCACTTATACATCATATCTAGTTCAATTTTTTATCCTTTTTATGGCTAAAACAAGATCTTTCACCTATACATCATATCTAGTTCTATGCAAGTGTCTATTTCACTGCACTCTTCACCCAATCAAAGCTAGCTGATGCAACAATTCCTTCATGTCTGGACTAATTACATCTCTCTAGATTCCTAAGATTCTCATGGCCGACGACATCTCTGAAGCATGTTAATCTTTAACTGTTAATCATCTTCTTTGCAAGCATTTGTAATACATCTAGTAAGTCTTATACTGATGTTTCTTGTGATGAACCTTGTATTCATTGAAGAGGATACCTGGCTGGTGGAGATGGTATTATTACGCTGATCCAATCGCGTGGAGTTTGTACGGCTTGCTCACTTCCCAGTTTGGAGATATAGATGCTCCCATGATTCTTTCAGATGGTGTTCGCTCGATCCCCATAAGGCTGTTTCTGAAATACCACTTCGGTTTCAAGCATGAGTTCCTGGGTGTAGTTGCATTCATGGTGGTTGGTTTCTGTGTGATTTTTGCAGTGGTATTTGCTTTAGCAATTAAGTATCTCAACTTCCAGAGAAGATAAAGTGTGATCTGCGGTCTGATCTTATGGCCCTTTAAATTTAGGAATTCTTCCTCAAATAAGGTTGATGTTTAAGAAAGAGCAAATTGTATAGCACCATTTTTTTATGTGAATCGTTGGTTCTTATATCGAAGGGGTTGTGTTACTTCTAGCACTGAACTGAGTGGTTGCAAGTTACAAAACCAAGTGTATCATTTAGTGTAAGATGAAAACATGGCTCTTTCTTTCCTTTACTATCAAGTTGTATTTCTGTGGATAATTTACCGAGATTCTACTAGCTTATAAATTCATGCATCACTGGGAGAAGGATGATTATCCAAAATGAATCCTTTTTTTTTTGTCTGGAACGATTTTTTAGTCAAAGAAATTGCATTTCTTCCATTGCTTGCTCTTCAGTTTTCTGTTTTGAACTGTTTTGGTTTATTTATTTTGGCTTTCCTAGTTGGCTCTTATTATGATGAATGCTAGGAGTAGTCTAGTGTTATTTCATAGCATTGTCAACCCAATTAAAATTTTAAATTCTAATTAAAATGTTGTCGAAAGGCTTAAATCTATCTTAAGTTTTTAAATTTTAATAACTTGTTATATTTTTAGGAAATGATGAGAGAAATTTTAAAAGATTATTTAGTTTTTATGAAAAAAAATGATTAGAATTTGTATTTAGATAAATTGTGTCTTTATTTATGAAAAAAAGTCTTAGGAACTAGAATTCTATGTATTAGAGATTTTTTTTTTGAATTAATATATTTTCTAATTGGATTCTCTTAGTGAGAGTTTCTTTTCAGGGAAAGTTATTTAAATGAAGTTTCTTTCTATTTAAAATATTTATTTCCTTTGCTTTATCAATCTGGTTCAAAAATGATAAATGCCAGTTAGCTTCGTTGACTATCTCTGAGGGTGACTAATCTGATCCCACGAAAATTTCTCACCGATCACGCAGCGGTTAGTCCAGATGCCCAACATCCTTTGATTGTGCTCCCCATTTGGAGGAAAATTTCTGCAAATACGTCATAATTGGGGATCAAACCACAGGTGTCTGGGTGATAAACTGGATATCCTACCACGACACCATTGCCCCGGGGACTATTTAATTTTATCAACCTTGTTCAAGCTCCAGAGGGTGAGGCTATTTAATTTTACTGTTGCGTTAATTATATTACTCGTTGAGCTTTGTTTTACTCTATGAATCAATCTCCATGTAGCTTCCAAATGGAAAATCTGGCTCTAGTGCTAGAAAAGGCACGAGTTTTAAATCTATGCTTCCAAGTTTAGAAGCTAACAATGCTCAGGGTTCTTAAGAATAATATAGATAGGATAGGCTGGACGTATTCGAATCAATGAAGATAGACTAGTATAATTCAATATGGCATATTTGGGATTGATCGGCTCAGTGTCTTCGGATTGACATTGGAACCCCCAAGTCTGAATTTTATTTTTCCCTACCACTAGACATTCATTGTATTTCCCTACCACTAGACATTCATTGCATTTCTCTATCACTATTTATTAATTGCTATATAGATAGTACTAGCATGTCTAACTTACTATTTTTTTTTACTATTTTGTATAGACTTTTCTCTTTTAGGGCTTTTTATTCTATTTTGCATCTTTTATTTTAAGACTTTTTCTGTTATTTTGAAATTTTTTTTCTGCTTGCTTTAGGGGCAAATGTGGAAGAAAATTTTTGTACATAGGAGGCGAAGATAGGCGAGTATAATTCGACATGAAGTACTTGAGATTGAGGTATTTGACTTGGTCGACTCAGTGTCTTTGGATTGGCATTGGAGCTCCCAAATCTGAATTTTATTTTTTCCTACCACTAGGCATTGATTGCAGTTCCTACCACTAGGTATTCATTGCTATATAGACAGTGTTAACATAGACATGTCTAACTTACTACTTTTTTGCTATTTTGCACATGTCTATTTTGTAGATTTTTCTACTATTTTAAAATTTTTTTTGCTATTTTGATGGGAGGAAATTATTATGCATCGAATAGATGAAGATAGATTGGACGTATTTAGATTGGCGAAGATAAGCTAGACGTATTCGAATCGACGAAGATAGGCTGGTATAATTCAACATAGCATATTTGGCTTAGTAGGCTTGATGTCTTCGGATTGGCATTGGGCCCCCAAGTCTGAATTTTATTTTTCCCGATATTCATTACATTTTCCTACCCCTCTTATTACTTTTTCTGCTATTTTGCATGTCTATTTTATAAACTTTTCTACTATTTCAGGACTTTTTCTTTTTCTGCTATTTTGCATGTCTATTTTGTAGACTTTTCTACCATTTTAAGACTTTTTCTGTTATTTTCTATATTTTATTTTAAAATTTTTTCCCTTATTTTGCATATTCTATTTTAGGACTTTTTTCTGCTATTTTATATGTTTTTAAGAAAGCAGAAAAAGTTTCAAAATAACAAAAAAAACATATAAAATAATAGAAAAAAAAACCTAAAATAAAAGATGCAAAATAGTAGAAAAATTTCTAAAATAAAAGATGTAAAATAATAGAAAAAACTTTAAAATAATAGAAAATTTTACAAATAGGCATATGTAAAATAGAAGAAAAAGTAGTAAGTTAAATATGTCTAAGTTAGCACGGTCT
>JBBMKF010098057.1:0-20618 GCA_037834155.1 Curcuma caesia
GCGGTCGGTCTCCGGCCGCGATTCGGCCGGAATCCGGCCGATTTTGGTCGAAGTCGGCCAACAGTAGCTGTTGGTTGATTCCGGCCAAAATTTGGCCGGATTCCGGCCGAATTCGGCCGGAATATGGCCACCAGTACGGCGTCGGTGAGTTGCGCATCCATCGCCGCCGATCCGGTGGCCGGTGGTGGCCAGACGGGGGAGCGGCAGCGGCGAGAACGACGACGACGACGACGCAGAGAAGCTACAGTGATTTTTGTTTATGAACGGCCTGGATTTTTCGCGATCAACGGTCGGGATCGCGTGCGCACGGGGCGCGTTTTTTCGTTCGCGCAGGCTATCAAACTCGTTATTTTAAAATACTTTTGACTTAATTATTTTTAAATAATTTTGATTAAAATTATTCTAAAATGATATACAGTTTGAACTAAAACTTTTCTAATGATATAATTTCAATTGTTCTTACTGTTAGAATAATATATAGAGGTCAAAGTCGCTTTAAAATAGAGTGAAGGGGAATATTTTAGTTATTAAATTATATATAAAGTGATATTTTTAGAGCTGAATGTATAGATAATTAAGGATATTTTTTATTTTCTGAATTAAAATTTTATAATGAATATGCATAAATGTATGTAAATTTCTGTTACCAGATCATCCATGTTCTTCACCCTGGAAGAGTTTTAGCTTGAGACCAAAATTATCAGACAAACATGAAGATAAACTACATGGACATCCTTTACAACTTATTTGCATTTCATACATTTTTTTTTCTATAAAAAAATATTGCGCAAAAATTAAGATGGCACCCCATTTTAACATCAGCACTCCATTTTTAATTAAAATCAAATAGATGCCCCCGTTTGATTTGAACTATCCAGAATATTTTTATATTATCTAATTATTAAACTGTATAAAATCTAACAACTAACTTCTATACGATCAATCGTGATCAAATAATATTTATATATTTTATTCATTAAAATATTATTTTAATCAGATTATCACTCAAAAAAATAAAATTAAAATCATATAAAATCTTTGTCGTAGAAGCTAAATACTAGCTTCTACAACGTACAAAAGTTAACATCTAACTTCTGCAACATACAAAAACTAACAACTAACTTCCATACGACAGTTCAAATCAAATGAGACACTCATTAGAAATTGAACACTCATATATGACAAAAATATAAATGATGAACGCCCAATTAATTTTTGCTCAAAAATATTTACTTCCACCTACTTATTCCATCTTATATTATTGCTTTGGTGTGTTCACTTGCTTACTGCAAGGTGAACTGAGAACCTAGCAAAAACACCCTACCAATGAATATCAAAGAACATGAGTTGAACTTCAAGGAACATGACTGAGGTCAGGCAATGAACTATGAAAGCAAAGAGTCTTGAAGGGTTAACAACTACAAACGGATGTGAAGCATACAAGCGGCCATACACAAGGCATCCAAGCGTATTTATTCGAAAGATTAAAAATATATATATATATGTATCAATGACGATAGACATTACACGGAGTAAATTGCTAAACTGACCGGAGAGATCAAGAAGCTGAAGGGTGTTAGTGTGTGATGTTGATGCAAGCACTGCTGGATAACAACCTTTGCAAGCTTCGGTTCGCATTTACGTGCACATCCCGCAGGCACTGGTACCTCTCCAAATGCTGAACTGCCTACTTGGAAACATGAAAACACCTTGTGCCATATGTGCAACAGATCTACAACGTGGGTGGGGCATTCAAAAAATTTGCCAAGATTTCCATCGGTTCCACAAAATTTATCATAAGAACCTTTGAACTAGAAGTCCAACTTTTGAAGCAACAAACGGCCCCAGTACGTGCTCATCGAACATCAAAAGCTAATTGACTCTGGTAACAAATCAAGACTAAGTTGCAAAATGAGACTCCGTCCAGTCGCATCTTCATGCATAGAGCATGTACAAGCTGTTCATTGCAGCACACGCAATAGAATTTTCTGTAGGGTGCCATGCTAGATGGAGTAATTTGCTTGTAAAATCACATGAATTTCCATTCACATCTGAAGGGCTTTCTGAACCTGTGGCAGTTAAATTCACATGAGACAACAGAACGCATAAGAATATACTCTGCAAAAAAAAATAATTCACGGAGGGCCCAAACCTCGTCTGACAACTCGTGTCAAGTTGCATAGAGACCTTGTAGGTTTTGGAAGAGCTTGCGCTTGCAGCCTATAATGGGATTTTCAACAAAAGAGGAAATCAATCCATACTTGAAACCTCAATTATCATGCAAGATGAGCTAATGTAGCCAAGTGAATTTTATCCCATCTATGTAAGTTCATGTAAATTAAAGCAAAGGCACAACCAATCTCCAAATGACATAAACATTGAAAAGAGAGAAGGTGAAAAATAGACGCAGATACAACCACCCAAGATGTGTCACAAACCACTTCCACTAAGCAGAAGTTTCCTGATATATTAAACAGAGGGACTCAGCAAACAAATGAAGATGCTTGATGTAGGATTAATTCATTAGGTGGTCCTCTACACATGTATAATATACTATTTATCATTTTACATTTTCATTCATGTGTATTTGAATATTTACTAATAAATGCCTAATTATTTGCAGATAGGCCCCAACACTCCCTCTCATGCACATTCAAATTCATTATAAAATTTCAACTTGTGCAAAATATCTTCAATTCTAGAATCTCACAGGTAGCTCAGGATCTTCAGAAAGGATCAGCTGATGATGAAACAGCCATTTGAAGAGATGCAACTATTGCAATCATTGCAGTAGCAATTCAATTGAGATGAATTCAAGGAGCATCAACACTGTCTTGAAGAGAGCACGCCATCAAATCTTCACTCACTAGAACACCTTACAACCAAGCATGCTGGAAGAGGACACCAAGGGTGGCTCGGTGATGATTGAGATATCATGGTCGGTTGTGGAACAGTACAACTCTTTGTTGCTACAATGAACAGACATTGGAGCTACAGCAGATAGATCTTTGAATTTGGCTTCTTTAGATGATCAGTCGTCAGGAAAGATCTGACCTCATAGTTAGATCTGGTGTTAGATTTGTAGAAATGATAGCAAGGTTTGTGATCTTAGCCAAGAGGGAATATTGATATCAGAAGTGAGGAACCTGTGAGTTAAGGAACCATTATGAGAAGATTAGGGTATTGCAACAGGCGAGGAGAGGCTGTTTCATCACATCAAACACACAAGCTCCCCCTAAGGGCACTCTTGTACACAACTATAAACCTAGGAGAGTGATAGGAACCCGTGTCCTATCTCACAGAAAATGAAAGAAAAGAAATAAGAATGGGGGATAGATGATCACTTCAAGAGGATCGACCTCCAATAATCAATAGAATTGATTAATTAAAATAACTTGCATGTCTTCAAAGATTACATAACATCTCTTTAAATAGACACGCAAAGATACCTTTTCAAGAGACAAAGTCTAATAATTTATCTAAAAGAAAATTTATCTAAAAAATAAAAGAAAAAGTCTAAAAGAAAACTTAATCAAAAAATTAGAATTAAATATAAAGTTTGAAGGGTTCATTTGAATAAGTCCATTAAAGGATCGTATAAGAGAGGGCTAGCTCCAATACCTAAATGTGAGAATAACTATTATATTAGTATTCTTAATATTTAATAAGGAGAACGACTGCACCATAGATTCTGACACAAAACCAATAACTAAACACCTTATGTAGTAAACACAACATAACTATTATAACATTAACTCTTTGACATAGATAAACTTCTACGAGAATGAGTCAATGAAATCAATCTTATTTTACAACATTCCAAGGTCAGTAACTTTCTACTATTTTAGTTTCAATCCTCTTAACCAATGCAGTCCACCTCCAGTTAACCCTGACAATAATTCCTTAAGAACATAACTCTATAACAGAAGATATGCTTGAGTGATTTAGGGTTTCAGTACCTCATTGGATTTTTACTGGCCTCCAATGTGGTTGCTTCATCGCTGCCAGGAACACAACCAAATACGCGAAAAACATTGCTGCAATTCACAGACAGTAGAATATGAAAAACATGCCAGAAAGCAGCAATAATGAAGGATCATCACTAGATAACTGCAGAAGTATACCTGTAACTCCCAGTTGCAACACGCAACCCATCACCACTGAGACAGCAATCAAATTTATCAAAGATTGAATCATTTTCATAGAGATCACAAAGCTGCAGATGAAAAGAGACTATGGTCACCAGAATCCATCCACACTATTGTATACCAAAAACTCTTAAATCTCAATTCAGAATAGAGAAAATATAGATTGTCTAAAACCAAGCAGTTACCTTAGGCCTTAAATACTCATGGACTTGAAAAGTTGAAACAGGACTAGACTCCATGTTTATGTCCCATAGCTATCATACAACAAAACAAAACCATATGAGATAGTTGAGAACAAGTTTCACAGAGATAAATAGGAAAAAAAAAAAGATCCCATACCATTTCCCATCCATTACTAACCAGAAACAGAAAATACAGACAAAAGATGATACAAGGTTATATTTAAGTCTCTAGCATTCTGTCCACAAGCTGGCTTAAGAATATTATGAAAACCTATCTTGTTACAACTATCCTTGATCATAGTTCCTCTTAAAGAATTGGCATATTTCCTAATTAATCATTAGAGCTAACAAACAATGTGATAATTTTATTAAATTGCAACTTCCGTCCAACAAAATGACAAACAATCTTTGTGTTTTGTCCTCTTGTGAAGACTAGAGGCTTTGTGTACAGCAGATTGGTTGTCACAGTACAACTTTATAGGCTTGAAATAGCATGCCCAACTTGGTTATGAACTGTTTAAACCATATAAGTTCACACATAAAGGATAAAATGGGAGCAAGAGATGAGTTGGCAGATGGATCATCTATCCCTTTTCTTTCTTCAACGAAGAGAGAGGATGAATATTTGAATTAATGAATTTGAGCATCCAACCTACGTAACTTATCACCCTTGTTAAGAATAAGAAAATGGTAGTGATAGTGTCCTAAAGATAATGAAATTGTAAAGAATCCCTATGATATAATTGCATATTGTGTTAATGAAATTATTCTTTTATTGTTAATCCTGTTATTTTCTATATAAATGGTAGATTGTAATAGAAAGTTCAGTATTATTGCTTTAGTGATCGATTAATTATAATGTGATACGATCTTAAAACATACAAGATAATCTTTGTTCATAACGATATTGAACAATAGAACATTTGTAGTACAATCAGTATATAGTATGTTTCGACTATATTATATTTATAAGTGACCTCATGCCTATAGACACGTTAATATCTAGACAAGTACGCATATGAGATCATGAGAACTATATTTTACCTAGCAACTATGGGATGCAGTTAATCCATCTTATAAGAGGATCATTATACTTTGACATTTACTGGTTGAATCCTTGAAGGATTGCATATACATTTGTTGTTGTTAGTGGGTATATTGTTAGTCTTATGGAGGTGAATGAACAGTTAAGATAGAACTATTACTCTTAGTAAAAAAAGGTGTATAATGCTAGCCAATTTAGTGGGCGACCAATTAAAATATATATAGTAGAAACCAATTGAGAAAATTTCTCAAATTGGTATTCTTTGGAGTCAGTCACAATTATATTGAATAAATGTGTTCCATTAGGATAAGCAATATTCTCAAGGGGTAGGAAGACAAGCATTGAGGTGGTGTTAGAGTAGCTCGTGGAGCATGACTTAGCGCGACTAAGTTGATTGGCTTGGTGGCTCGAGGTCTACTAAAGATTAGAGAAGTATGGTATGGGTCATCCGAAGGACCACAAGATAAGGAGCATCGAGGCGCAACATTGACGAGAGATAGAAAAAGATGAACTACGTAGGTGAAGCATAAAAGATGACACGTAAAGTGAGCCATGGGCTCAGTGCATCCGAGGAACACAAATAATTTGACGAGAGAAGACCTTGGTGATGAAGTCAAGCTATGGTTGTGGAAGGAAAGATATGGTATGCGAGATGTGAGAATTGAGAGACATGTATCCTTGGAAGAGAGTAAATCTCAATTAGACTAGATAATTAGGATGACAATAATCACACTTCTAGTCAACTGGAGTTAATTCTAATTGATTGGTGAGCTAAGTCAACTTAGACTGATCAGCTAGTGAACAAAATCTTTCTGGTCATAGCTAAATCGATTGAATAGTCGATTGATCAATAGTTAGTCGATTACTGCTATAATAAGAAAGTCAAAAGGAGTCATTAATTTGGCAAAGTTGCATTGCAATGGTTCGATCACCTAAGGGTTATAGTGGAGCAGTCGGACCAAGTAGCCATTAGCAGACTGATGGGTGACAGATCAACAGTATAGAAAGTGGAGCTTGAAGTGTTTAAAGGCTATATAAAGGGGAGCAAGGAGATCTTTTTAAAGGCTAGCAGTATAATGATTATTGAGATCATATTAAGTCTTTTCCTTGTTCTCTTTTATTTTCTCTGTAAGCTTGATTGCATGTTCTTGTTGTAAGAGATTTCTCCACCTTCAAAGATTATCTGTGAAGCAAAAAGATAGCGAGCTTTCAGGCATGACTCACCAATGACGAGTTATAAGTCGTGGTGTGGGAACAAGGGTTCTGAACCACATTACATGATCATATTAGCGATTGGTATGACCAAAAAACTATATATAGCAAGAATAGTATAAGTTTGTATTTTTAGGAACAATTGCTATTCACCCCCTCTAGTTATTTAGCCATACATTACCCAAAGATCATAACAAAAATTGCATTGCTGACAATTGCCACTTAAAAAGACTTTCATGGAACTCGCCACTCCTAGAGTAATGAGAGTTTTGATGTCTTATTAGAGGATAATTAAAGTTTGCACACCTAAAGAAGAATTTTAATTTGGAATCAAAGAGTTATAAGTAAATTGTCATGTCTATATTGTTACTTACTCAAGGCTTAATAGACATTGAGAGTTAATTATTCTAATTAATTATTAGATAATTAAGAGGAAATTATTTTGATTAACTAATAGAGGATTTAATTGGAAGAAATTAAGAGTTAATTTATTCAATTAAATTTAATTAGAGAGCTTGATTGCAAAATTAAGGCTTAATTTATGCAATTAAATTGAAAGGAATAAATTAAAATTAATTAAGTATTAATTATATTTCAATTAGAATATTAAAAGGTTCAAAATAATTTTATAAAATTAACTTGATCATGAAACATTTTTAAAAAAATTATTTATAAGAGTTGTAAATAATTTAAAAGCTTTAGAATTTGTTAAAATAATTGATTTTTAAATTAAAAATTGTTGAGATAAATTAGAAATTGATACTTATTTATCTAACCTTATAATTAATAATATCTAGATTGACAATCAACATTAAAGATGGTTCGAAACCATTAGAACGCCTGAGATCTTGTTACAATGTGAAATTACAATGCGTCTAAAATCTAGTATGGCTTCTTTCGTCACAAAGATTCCAATAGGAAATTGTTCAACATCTATATGCATGCATTCAAGGAAAAAAGCCAAAAGATTTTTTTTCCCTTCCATTTTCTCAACTTTTTTATAACCAACTTTTAATTTATCATCCCTGCATGAGAACCATCTTTTAATTTATCATCTCTCCATGAGAACAAGGCCAACATGATGGTGCTTCTTGTGTAACCACCACCAACTATCAAAATGATGCTAAGCCGTTGAGACAACCATAAGCTGATGTATGTTTTCTTGTGTAAATCTTAAATCAGCTAATGTTGATCCCTGAGTTGTATCAACCATTAAAATTATCTAATATCATGAACTATGAGCAGAAGTAACCATAGGTGGTCGAGTGTGTCCCAAAGCAATTTGGACTACCTAAAACCTAGCTAGAAAAATCTGATGAGTACCAATATCTAATAGACCCGACAAGCTTGATAAATTACCATAATTTACTCAACAATACTTTGGTTATTTAATTTTATTCATCTTATGTATGCCAAAATGACACTGGCTCAAGGGATTGCATAAATGTAGTGAGACAAGACAAATGACCCAAGAATAATAAGGAGAGTGAACCTTAAGGGTCATATAATCTCGACTAAGGAGATATCTTCCATCTTTCGCAAATTTAATATCTGAAATTGATGTAATAATTTCTGTGAAAAATGATCGTGAACCAGGTGCTTCACGTTCGTCCAACCTGTTGATCAAATATCTCACTTCTATGTTAGATGGCATCAAGAACTTAAGATGAAAACAAATCTGGTGACTAGCACTTTTTTTCTTTATTCATTCTCATAATGATGAATATAGTAAGATAAGAATTACTTACATCTTGGAATGGTTATCACATAATGCGGACTGCCGCAAGTCTATGAGCCGGATTGAGCCCTTTGAACTACTATATGCCAGCATGTTACAATGGGTTGGATGAAACTCAGCAGATGTTATCACCTCTAATGGATTGTACCATTAAAAAAATCATAAATTGGAAAAAAAAAATTGAAGTATTAAAAAACAAAAATAATTTTATAACAATGAATTACAAGAAAGAACAACGAATTAAGATATATTCTGAACAAAGAACAATGAATTACAAGAAATTAAGATACATGAAGATGCAGAAAGATTAGAGGAGAAGCAATATGAGAGATGGACATCTGCAAAATGACAGCTTGTCATGAATCAATAAGCATATAACATGTCCCACAAGAGAAAAGCCCTGAACAAACAAACAAGAGGATCTTATATGGCCATCTTCTATTTTTTTTCCAAACATCTGTTTTGGCATTCACAAAGCGTCGGGAAAATATTAACATAGGCTCTTGAATTCTCACTGAAGGATGGAGAAATCTTATAGTGCAAGTTTATCCACACTCCCAGTGTTGATAAGGATCAAGAATTAACCCATCGCCAAAAGAATATGATCTAATCACATAAAAACAGCAAACAAAATGGATGAATTCAAAGATAAGTATCAGGCAGAGAAAAATTCCTTCCCAACAGATTTTGTTAATCTGTCCTATCCTAGGCCTTCAGCTAAGAATGTTATTAGGACCAAAATGTTCAACAGATTAATCTGCTGCTTTGATTTTTACAAGGCTTATACAGAATATCTATCAGATTCACATACAATGATAAGAAAGTATGGATTGCCTATACAACTGTGGTTCCAATGATGATTTACATCTAGAATTTGGGAGCGTCTTAAGTCCTTATCCCATGTCATGTTAAGTTAGCTAGAAACTCTAAGAAAACCAAACTGATGAAAAAAAAATTTGTTGAGTTGGTGATTGCCAGTGTATTGAAATTTCTATAAAACAAATGTTGTGCAATACCAGTTAAATCCTCCATGTTTGCAGGCTTCACATCAACAATATTAAAGCTTTGACTGCTGATCTCCAAATTCCAAAGATTTATTCGCAGATCATCAGCTGATATGAATGTCTCACCATCACTGAGCATAAATGAGCATCAATATTAGTTTTATCAAGTCTCACAATACAAGTAATCTTTGAACATACTTGCAACTAAATAACAATTTCCCTACTTAAGAAATGATATACCATGTCGCAGAAAGCTCCTGAATATTCATAAAAAAAGTAAGAGGATTGCCCAAAAGCATTTAGAAAATTAATCAGAACTATTCAGCCTAATTCACACTTGAAGGTGAATGATTTAGTTTCTGCTATTACTGAGCTTGCCAGATCATGACTGGAACCCTCCAGGAGCTCATGGTGCAGCCCATACAGTCCATATGATGAACTAAACGCAGTTCTTGTCTGGTTTTATCTCCATCAACTCCTCAGACTTCTAAGACTTTCAGAATAATTGTCTGAGTTTGAATAATGTCAGCTGGACCATAGCTAGGCTGAACTGGGTCTTTATTTCAAGAAGATATAATCAGCATTGCAATAGGAGTTCAACCTTAAGAAAGAGTTCAAAGTGTAGCGACTAAGAATATTGAGAACTCTCATTGGAAGCACAGGAATTCCGTTATTGATTGCATAGGCACTCTGTTATATTAGGGAAAACTAGTGGCAAAAGATATTCCACCACCCCAAACAAGGTCATTGTTCAAGCAAAATTGTTTATATCCAGAATTCAATGTGGATCAAGTGATAGCCAATAGGTTAGCAGATATTCTAAATGAAATTCTTGAACAAGGATTATGCAGGCAGATAAGTTTTAAGATCCAAGATGCTGCTATCCTATGAGTCTAATAAAGTCTTGTATAGTCACAATATGTAGCCAAAATTTATTTTGGCTTGACAATTTGAGATCTGAACTTTTGCAACTCAGAGAAGTAATAACTAATGATAATTAAAAAGAGACAATGTCTCCTTAAAAATGAAATAATAAAAAAGGAACTTGAGGCCAATGGTAATAGATTGGATATCATACAAATGTTGATTCATGAGTCATACACCTTTGATGTAATTCCAGGTCAATGTGCAATCATCAAAAAGATTCTTGAGAAAGCATACTCGTAGAAGCAGGACCAATTTCTGTTGCAAAATCTTTCATGCACCTTTTCCTAACTAAGAAATTGAATATAAATCCAAATTCAAATTATAGCTATTGAAATCTGACAAATCTTCCTTTAACGTGCTGTATAAAAGAATTGTAGCAGATTTCAAGGACTACCATCCAAGATGTTACAACAATAACCAAGCTTTGTTCCACTAGATGAGGTCAGTTATATGGATCCTTCTACATCATTGGACTTTATCTCTACTATATCATTATCTATATTTAAATAAATTTTATCTTATTTTATCGTTTCTAATCAAGTCTTCTTTGATCTTCCTCTTCCTCGTTTAATATGTGTATTTGTCATAGTTTTACATCGCCTAACTGGAACATTTATTGGTCATCTAAGTACATGTTTATGTCATGTTAAACATATCTCTTGGAGTTTTCCTTCAATAGGTACAACTCCTACTTTCTTTCTAATGTTCTCATTTTTTACCATGTCCATCCTTGTATGTCCACACATCCACCATAATATCTTCATCTTTGCAACTCTTATCTTCAACTCATATGCTCAAATCATAACCCAATATTCAATTCCATATAATATGTTGGTTTATCGTCATTTTGTAAAACTTCTCTTTAAGTTTTAAAAGTACTTTACGACCACAAAGAACACATAATGCTCTCCTCTATTTCAACCATCCTGTTTGTATTCTATATAAGACATCTCTAAACCACTCCGTGCTTTTGCAAAAATAAACATAAATACTTAAAACTCTCAGTTACAAACAACTCATCATTTCCTATTTTAACAATTGTCTTATTACCTCTAATATTACTAAAATTTAAATTCCTATATTCTATTTTTACTCGACCTAAAACTCTTCACTTTTAGTGTTTCCCGTCAAGATTCGAATTTAATATTTACTCATTCACGTGTCTCATCACCAAATAATATCATCTATAAATAAGGCTGCGTATTCAGTTAAAACGAACCGAACCGAACCGAATTAATCGAAATCGAACCAAATTTTTTTGAATTAACTGAACCGACCGAATTTTCAAATAAAAATCGAACAAATCGAACCGATCAAATATCGGTTAATTCGATTTTCAACTGAATTAACTGAAATAATTAAATTTTTTAAATATTATGAAAAATTTATCAATTAGTTAGAGATTTATAAGTTTACTTACTTAGGAATTTATAAATTATTTTTTTATTTTGATTAATTTGGTTTATTCGATTTAATTGAATAAAGAATTTTAAAACTAAAACCAAACCGAATTAATCGATTTTTTTAAAAAAATAATTGAAATTCCAAAATAACCGAGCTGAATTTTTAAATTTGGTTGATTCGGTCGGTTTATTCAGTTTAACCAAATTTTTGCTCACCCCTATTTGTAAACAGCATATACCATGCTAACGTGTCTTGAGTGTGTCTAGTGAGTTCATCCATGATTAGTGTAAAAAGATAGGGATTTAGGGTTAATATATCTTTTAGGAAATGCTTCGATTAATCTACCTATAGTTTCACTCTTGTTATTACATACTCATGTATATCCTTAATTATTTCAATATATATTATACTAACACTTTTCTTTTCTAGAATTCTACATATAGTTTTCCTCAAGACTGTCATAAGTTTTTTTAGGTCAACGAAGCTTGCTTCTGTTCTCGATATTTTTAAATTATTGTTTGAGAAGATGTATAGCTTCTATTGTCGACCTTCCAAGCAGGAATCCAAATTGATTTTTGATCACCGTGGTTTCCTTCTTTAATCTTTTTTCTATTAGTCTTTCTTAAAGTTTCATGGTATAACTCATTAGCTTAATACCCTTATAATTTGCATAATTCTATATATCTCCTTTGTTTTTATATAAGAAGACTAAAGTACTTACCCTCCACGTATCAAATATTTTTTTCATTTTCAAGATCAAGTTGAATAACTTCATAAGTTTTTTATTCAATACCTTGCTTCCCTAGAAACTTCCATATCTTTATTGAAATATCATCGGATCCTACTGCTTTTTCATTTAAATCTTATTCAAAATTTGTTCTACTTCTGAAATTTGGATTCTACAATAAAATTTTAAATTTTATATATGCCTCTGACCTACTTAAATTACCTAAGTTAAATTTATCACCTAAACTTTCATTAAAAAGTTAATGAAAATGCATCTTCCATCGCTCTTTTATTCCTCATCATTCACTAATATCGCATTGCATTCATCTTTAATGCATCTTATTTGGATAAGAACTCTTATCTTCCTCTCCCTCGCTTTAACTATTCTATAAATGTCCTTTTACCCTTCTTTTGTATATAGCTACCAATATAAGCGTTCAAAAGTTTCATTCTTGATTTCGCTTACCACTTTCTTAGCCTCTTTCTCAACTACTGCATACTTTTTTAAGTTCTTGTTCTTACAAATGTATAATAACTTAATAGGTTATTCTTTTTTCCTTTGCTTTCTCCTGTACTTTTTCGTTCTACCACCAAGATGTTAATAAAATAAATATAGATGCCTAAGATATATCATTTCTTTCAGATAGCGCCCAAAGAGATAAGTAACCACAAAGTGGTTCAAAGCAATGTGCAGAACATCCAATGACCTTTTTGCATATTGGCTCAGACCTGTGAAACACTAACAGTTCGTCCATTTACAGAAAGGAACCTCAAAGGATAACTAGGACTTTGAGCATTAAGAAGGCAAGTACTCCTCACACCTTACTGATGTGGGGTGTCATCCTCACAACATTAATAAGGGTGACATAGTCCCACATTTGTAGTGATTAAATACCATTGCCCTTAAAGTTGAATAAAATCACAAGACGTAAATGTCTTTCTAGGAAAGGATGAAATTATGAGGGATGCAAATCAGTAAAGCAACACCTCAACAGACAATGACATCAAATATATATATTTAAATATATCCCTAACAAATTGATGGTCCGTCAGGATACCAAATCTGAACAATAATTTTGTCAGATGAGACAGATATCAACTAGAAAGAGAATAATTGCCAATAGAGGTTCACTCAATTTGTCATGCCAAAAGGTTGACTGAACTATTCAAAATTATACATGGAATTCGTTAATTGCATAGTCCCCGGAAATTATCTTATCTAAAATTTGCCTTGATAACAACATTAATGATGCCTAAGAAAACAAAAACATCAAGTTGAATGGAAGATACAAAGAATTTTGTCACAAAAGCAACTAAATATGGTAGAAATGAAAAGAGAGAAAATAGAACTATAGGAGATGAACCATTCACCTGTTATTAGAGATGGAATTAATGTGATAATCATGAGCATGAGCATAGATCCTTCTACATCTGGCAATAAGACATGTATCTTGGCTTGTCACCTATAGTACAACAGAACTCATGAATTGAAAAATGGAACAATAGCAAAGAAGTATAAGAACCCAAAATACGTGAATGATTGGGTAAATGCAACGCATATGCAAACTCCTTTTGAATGACAAGATCTGCTAGTTGACTATAGATGACTAGCCAATTTGTTCCAGGGATCAACTCCTTTTGAATGATTTTTTCTATTTATGCATCTAGATTTCAGATCATGCTTTGTATGTAATAGGCATAGTTAAGTACAACTACCACTGGCAGACGTAGTGATGCAGAACCTCCAGAGGGATAAGAGAGGTCATTGCTCAAGTGATTGTGGGGTATTTCAGCACAAGCACCATTTGGCAAGTAACTCGTAGAAGTACTTGAACTTGAGCTCGCAATGCTCCCGTTTTCTGAAGCATGTATATTCATCTCAGCAATCTTCTTCACTTTCTTTTCTTGCACCTATTTAGTTTCAGAAAGGAACAATTAGTGGACTAAAATTTCAAATATCTACAATGTCAAATTTCACTATAAACTTAAGAAAATCAATTTTCTTGGAAAATTACAATAATTCAAAATGAATTGAAATCATATGTAATTTTTAACTAAATGCAAAAGAATTATGAGTTTCTTTATAACTTTTATGCATTGTTAAGGATAATGAAACTAATGATTCACTAAACTATATTTGTAAGCACAGTTCTATTTCTCCTTATAGCAATTTTTTAAGTGAAACAAGAATAGATGAACTTACAATTGCTAGAAAGAATATGTATATTATATGTTATTACAAAAAAAAAACTGTATAGAAATATAATACAGTATAGAAAACCTAGGCAAACTTACCCAAGAATCCAAGAGATGAAGTTTAATGTAAAATCACTGAATTCAAAATAATACAAAAGAAGCAACAAATAGACATGAAAACAAATGCACAAAAATAAAAATGGAAAATTATCAATTTTCTATAATCTTAATGGTAATGCACTTGGAGTGCCTAGTATGGCACAACAGTCATTAAAGTGTCGTGAGATAAATTAAATGAATTTTACTCCTTTAATCTCTTTCTATTAAGTTATTTACATAGCAACCAAGTCTCGATAAGTGAGTTAAAAGGGGTAAAAATTTGTATTGTTGTTATTCAAAGAAAATTTTTACCTCACATATCATAGTTGGAAAACTCAACAAATTCTCAAAATCGACCGCTACCAATACAAAGTTGTCCAAATTCTCAAGTTATAGAACAAAAACAAATAGAACTAAAATTACAGCAGCAAAATCAGTGGAGAGTTGATAAAAGTCAGATGGATTAAGGAATGGATGGATGTTTTAAGAAATCAGCAGTGATCACTTGCCACCATAAAGGAGGTAAGGGAATAGTTAAACCACATAAGAGCAAGGAAGAGATGGGAGATTGAGGAAGATAGTGTCGTGATCTTAGGTTCTCAACATGCAACAAATTTGATATGGCGTTTGTCAAGTTACAATTCCATGTATGAGGACAATTTTTTAGTTAATAAAAGAATCTCATTTCAATTTTGTATGTGAGATCAAAATTTGTTTTATGTGACATAGTTATCCCCATTTGCTTTATCAATTTTGTCCTGACATATTCAATAGTTCAATTTGGTGTTGTGTCAATATTATTCTGAAAAAGAAAACATTTTTGTGTAGTCAAAAAGTTAACAAGCATATTGAATTTCTCAGTTTATATAGAATCATAATTTCAAAATGAAAAGCCAATGTTGTATGATACTGATCAAAGAAGAAACATGAAAATCTCAGGAGTGAGAAAAAGACTTACCTTCCAGCACTTAATTGTCTTGTCATTGGTAGAAAGAAGAAAAAGAGAATTATTGGTTGTCTGACACCACTTGATTTTGTTAATCTTCTCCTCTATTTCCAAGCTTTTAAGATAGTCAAACTGAAATATGAACATGAAACACATCACGCTTCTATTTCAAATCGGGGTACACTTTAAATAGCCTTCATTTATCACACTGTACCTCAGGCTCATGGCTTTGGAACTCAGTTTTGTAGTGAAACTCAGGGTGCCTACTAATTGGATTGCCATCCATTTCCAACTCCTTCCGTGAGGCATGCTGCAGATTAAAATGGAAAATGTGAAGAAAAAAAAGTTAGTCAACCACTAAGGCACAAGCAAGAATGGAGATTATGGATTTTATATACATTTCTAACATCAGTCCTCTCAAACAAAACAACACGTCCTCCTCGATCTCCAGTGGCAAGATGATCACCAGACTTGTCAAATTCAATGGCTGAAATAATATCAACTGCAATGAAACAGACATCAAGATTGTCACATGGCAAGACACAGGGTTTGAAGAAGCCAAGAAAGTTATAAAATTAAAAATAGAACATGAAGATATGACCAGAATATTCAATATGGTAATTTTGTTAGTGATCAATAAAAAAAAGGAAACAACAATAAATTATGTGTGTGGAACTACTACCAGTGCTCCTAATATGATTTGGTTAATTTTCTGACAGATTAGATGAATAAATCTTAACAAAAGACTTGAGAAACCAACACCTGTTATTATACAAGTCTTGAAAAATAGTCAATCATGATGAGAACATGTCATCCAAGAAAATTGTAGTTCTAAATACAGTTTTTTACTTCCCTTATTTGGAAGGTTAGATAAAGGGTAAAGAGATAGAAATAAGGTACTAGCAAAGCATTTCCCAAGGATATAACAAGAAGAATTGATGGTACCCCTTCCGTCTTAATAAGGATTATAGACATTACTAATAACATTGGTCTGTAGCATCCCAACTGATGTCTCACAAGTCGGTAGAACTGGACCAAATACAGACAAGTGTCATATGTACAGATTGAGTGACCTAATATCCCAAAACACAACAAATTCATATAAATAGCAGCAATGGACTGAGGTCATACACATAAAATGCAGGTTGACACAAAGAAAATAGAAAGAAAGAGAAATAGATGGGAAATGATGTTGTCACACTACCAGAAAGATTCATACGTTAAAAAAAATAAAGAAAAATAACAAACCTTCTCTTCCTAGCTCAAGGAGACCTAATCTCATTGCCATAACATTGAAGAAGCAGTCCATTGAACTGATTTTTCTTTGTTGAGGACTCATTAGAATTGAAAAAAAGAAACTCACAGGTCCCATTTATAATCTCTGATAGATAAATCATAATATTCTGAAGGTTCGACAAAAAAACTAAAAAGTCATAGCCTATATCCTTTGTCCTGACTTGTCTTCATCTATCCAGCTTAATAAGTATTAGCTTGGAAAGAGATTGATCAACCCTCTACTAAGCGAGGAGGAAACACAACTGAAAAAAAAGAGTTGGACCATGGATGCAACTTAGATGCAAGATTGATCTAACAACAAATAAAGTATTGGCACCATCTAATCGTGTCAAACATAAGAACTAAGAAGTACCATCATCAGATAGACAATATGATGCCATCTTTTGATAAGATGGATCATCATCTTTTTCTATAGATAAAAGCTGTTTATATTTAATGCACACATGAAACTCTGAGATGTTTAGGTTAACTTGAGCATACAGGATCAATCAACCTTTATTCAAGTTCCATCTCGTGCTAGCATATCAGTTTACTAGTGAAATGTATAGGTTGGTAATGAATATGAGAAACTTAGTGGTCTTCTGAAAAGAGATGATGAACCAACTGAAAAGATCAATAGTTAATAGTAAATCAAAGAATGTACATGGCATGACTACGATAAGAGAATTATCCAGAAAGTCAAGTAAATCGTTCATAACCACAGCACAGCGTGGATCCACGACTTTATTTCTTCATGCAATAATCTCAAGCTCAGCAGCTAAGCAGTTCACAATCACAAATAACGGAAGGTAAACATGAAGACAAAAACTTCATATCTATTAAGACACTTTGCTTCAGAAAAACAAAAAGTTTCAACCTTTACGTAAAATAGGGAGATCTACGGCCGTAGACCAACCGAATCTACATTATTGGTTACAGACCTATGAGCAGAGTAGCGAGAAAAAAAAGAATGTCGGCTCAGATAGAACAAAAAAAAAACCGAGCGAAATCCTAAGCTCACTTAGCACCACCAAGAACCGATCTGAGTAGGGGATCAAAAAGCTCGTACCTTCCTGGACCTCCTCGCCCGCCGTCCGCTCCCCGAACACCTGCGAGAATTTCCACTCTAGAGGCGGAGGCGGAGGCGCCTCTGCCGTCGTCGTCCCGGCGACGATGTCGCCGCTCCCCTTCATCTTCTGACCAGGTTTCCTTTCCCGCGAGATGCCCTTGTACTGGTGCGTCGTGAGCGACCGGGTCAGTTCAATGCGTCAAATTCAGACTGGCTTTTCCAACGAGGAAGAGGATGACCGACGGGGTAGGGAAGAGGGTGCAGAGAATCTTGATAATCTTCGTGCTGCCTCGGTCGCTCGCTGCTGTTGCCCTTCTTGCTTTCGCCCTAACGAGGCCGAGCCATGTTTAATCTCACTCTCTAGCAATCAATCATTCCATTGCCATCGAGACAATAATGCTAAAGTCCCTCCTTTTATATATAAATAAATGAAACCCAGCCCTCAATATGCGGACAATTTTCTATTTGCCCCCAATTTGTTCTTTAATTTAAAGTTGAACTCTAAATAATTTGAAATCTATTAATTTAATAAAAAATTTTATATAAAGGTAAATGTATATATCCAAAGTAAAGTATACAATCTCAAAATTAAATAAGCTCAATCAAGGTTATACAACCACACCTCCATAAAATTCATATTGGAGGGCCAAAAAAATTTTTAATATTAAAAAGTTGAGGGGCATATGCGGTATTATGCTTCATTTTTATACTTTTATCCCTCTTATATTAAAAAATTAAGAAGGCGACGGTTACCCTTCCTATACCTCTTACAATTTACGCTTTGTATGAGAGGAGATAGAGAAAGAAAAAAGAGGATAAATAAATGGAAGAAAATTTTTTATCTTTGTTTAAGATAGAGTGAATCAAGAAGGGGAAGAAGAGAGAAAGGTAAACTTGACTCTTCCATATTCATGAATCGCTAGAATTCCTTACACTGTGATTTGAGGGGTAAGGTGTAGAGAATCTTATGCGATAAAAATCAAAATTTACAACGGAAAATAGGATCCCTTCCATGATCTATATGAAAAATTCGTACAAGTTTATATCTATGAAATCCTATCTAATAGGGTATACCTTTGTTGTGTGCTCTTTTCTTATCCCGCTAGTTCAAAATTTGTCGGATCTCTTGCACGTTCAAGTATCCGTGCCTCTATGCATATCTACACGAACACTCACTTTTTGGAGAAAGTTTGGATTATGCTAGCAACCATTTAGTGTGGATTCAGCCAAGAAGAAGAGGAGAGAAAAAAATGAACATCCAACCTCACTTTAGGATAGAAAAACTCTTTTTATACCTAAGCCATGAATATCAAAGATTTTTAGGCTTTTTATACCCAACTCTATTAATCATGCATGATAACTTCCTCTTCTTCAATGCATGATTAATCATTTTTTGCAAAAGGTGGAATCTGTCACCCAGTGGCCCCACACGATCGCCCCCCACGGTTATCTATGAGGAGGTAAATCGAGAAACTGCAATGCATGATTAATTCATAATAAATCAAAATATATTCATCAACTTGGTTTAATTTGAGTCTAACTCAAATTCAACCAACTTAAATCTAACTCAAGTCTAGATCATCCAATGAGCTTAATTGTTCCTTTAGTCAAACTAAAATGAATTCATCTTCAAATAGAGTGTTATTTATGTGTGACCCAATAAGTTTTCATAACGTTGGCAATATCTCTAAACCCCATTTTAGAAACATAAGCAAGCAATGCATCATTGCTATCCAAGTGACAAGAATATCGAGATCTGACATAACCTTCGTGACTATAATAATGTATGACTATGTCCTTCTATCTTCGATATCTAGATTGATCAATGAGGCATAGATTGTGTCATCTTCTTATCAATCTTTATGTTTCTTGATCCCCAAGTAGACTCACTCAAGCAAATGAGATCAATATCTTATATTGACTCATTTGAGCATGGACATGCATTTCGTGATCATACTCTATTAAGAGACCTCAAGATATCACTCCAATCATATTGGAGAGATAGATCTCATCTACATCACTCACATCCCTTCGCATAATTTGTTATATATCCAGTGATCGCCTTTATAGTCCATCCTATTACGGGTGACGTTTGACAACACTAAAGTACATAACTCCCTTTGTAGGGAACCGTAGTGACTTCAGGTCTAAGAACT
Organism: Curcuma caesia; assembly: GCA_037834155.1. NCBI lineage: Eukaryota > Viridiplantae > Streptophyta > Magnoliopsida > Zingiberales > Zingiberaceae > Curcuma > Curcuma caesia. Next base: position 20,128 of record JBBMKF010098057.1, read on the forward strand.
ATTCATGCCAATAGTCATGTGAGAAAGTTTATGATACTCATATAACGATCCATGAAACTTTCTTATGGTGGGTTAATTAATATGCATTTTCTAATGTATACTCATGTGTCAACTCAATATCTTATATCCATGACTTGAGAGATCAATTCATCAAGTTGACCTACATGCTAGTCTCAATGTATTAATATCGTTCCTGAATATTAATGCTTGACTAGGAATAATTAAGAGTAGTGTTCTCTACATCATCTTACTATCGATTCAAACAATCGATATGATGTATATTAAAACTAGCTGCCCAAGGACATTATTATACTTAGTTATTTGGCACAGTATTTTAAAAGGCGAAGGCGTTGGGCGAGGCGTTTACCATCCGCCCACACGGGGGTGAAAGCCCCGAGGTGTCGGGCGTAAGTCCCATAAATTTTTAATTTTTAAATATATAAAAATATAATATATATTATAAAAAATACTTTAAAAATATAAATAGATAT
>JBBMKF010098481.1:277-20610 GCA_037834155.1 Curcuma caesia
GGGTCCCGTGCCAACTCTATAATCCTTGAGCTGTCGGCGATGAGCCTTTCGGGCTCGATGAGAGTCACCATCTGTAGCTCCTCGGTGATCATGTGAATGTCACCTCGGGGAGCATTGCCTTGATTGCCTTCCCGATCTATAGGTTCTGCTCTCCGCAGAACTCGAGAAGTTCCGGGCCGATCAGGAGGAGTAGACTGTCGAGGAGATCGGCCTCCCCTCTTGACGGGCTGAGGCAAAGGCGGTGGTGAACCCCGAGGAGGTCGGCCAGCAGGAGATCTCCGATGCCTCAGTTGAGGTTGTCTTCTCACATGTTGTTCGGCTGCTTGACAAAGCTCTCGAGCATACTGGTAACACTCCTGGGTAATGATCTCTAGACTGATGGTAGGCACAGAAACGAGGTGGCCACCGGACACTTCTGGAGGGACGAGTAGGTCGAGTATCCACCGTCTGGATGACTCGGTGATTATTCTTGGAGGACGTAGCATGAGCACCCCAAGTCGGGTTCTCTCTGGGGTTGAGGTAGCGATCTTCGGTCAACCCGACCCACTACAGGAGCATTGTGGCTTGGTACGACATGCTGATTAATGTCAACCTCCTTTTGGCGAGCGATTTGAGCTTCCTCCACATTTATATATTTGACCGCCTAACTCAATAAGATGTCAAAGTCTTCGGGGGGCTTCTTAACCAAGGACCTGAAAAAAATCTCCCTCTAACAATCCTTGAGAGAAGGCACTTATCAGAACCTCCAAGGCGGTAGAAGAGACCTCTTGTGTTATCTGATTAAAGCGATGCAGATACTCCTTTAAGGATTCCCTTGGCTTCTGTTTGATAGAAAACAGATCCATCGCCGTCTTGTGATAGGTTTTGCTGGTAGCGAAGTGTCGCAAGAATGAGGTCTTGAAGTCAGCAAAAAAGGAGATAGAGGAGGGAGAGAATCGATTGAACTAGCGTAAAGCTGCTCCGGCTAAAGTTGTAAGGAAAACATGGCACTTGATGCCGTCAGTGTATTGATGTAATAAAGCAGCATTCTCAAAATGCCCTATGTGATCCTCTGAGTCAGTAATTCCGATGTAATCAGCTAGCCAGGGAGCTCGAAAATGATGAGGCAGCTTCTCCTCCAATATTTATCTGGTGAAGGGTGAGTTATCAGCTTCACCCTTGGCACCTTTGTCCCCCAACCAAGGGCTTTTACCTCTGACCGGGTCTCTGGGAGGAGTTCTTTCCGCCGCTGACTCCATAGATGCAATGGGCCTTACAAGAGGGGCCCATGGTGCTTCAGCTGGAAAGTGTGGTCTTCGTGTGGGGATCTGGGGGACCTCCGCCGATCGTGTTGGTATCCTGGAGGGCAGAGCTGGAACGAAGGGTTGGTGTTGCGAAGCAGCTTGAACCGCAGCCGCCAATAGGCGGTTGAGTTCTTCTATCATCAAGATGAAGAGGGTTGGTCTTGTGGGATCGTCCATGGACACATCTCAAAGCAAGAAAAAGGAGTTCCCACAGACGGCGCCAAAAATATGTTCCTGTTGAGATCGTCTAGTGGGCGCGTTACCTGCCATGCAGCACCACGATGGACCTCGTGAGGAAGAAGATGGTGAACCTCTGGATCTGCAAACACCAATACCGTGAGAAGGGAGGTCAAGGGTGTTCCTCACTCGACCACTCCGACGCTCAAGTCAGTTACGGGAGGAGGAAAAAGAAAACAAGTAGAAGAAGTGAGTGTTGTATTGCGTACCTGTGGATGTAATCTCAAAGGGTTTATATAGACGTAGATGGGAGAGAATTATACCTGCAAGGGAGAATATCTACGCAGTCGATTTTGTCAGAGGAGCCGTCTTTCCGTCATTAAGGAGAATATTATCTTTGTTAGAGTAAATATTTTGTCAGGGTATGGAGAATATCCTGCCAAGATTATCCACGATCATTACGGACGATATGTCCCCTCACCGTCGTAGCCAGGCCTCCTGAGCCTGTCATGTCTCATAACTGCTTTTGTGACAGTTTGGATTTAATTGTGACCGCCAAATAAGATAAATTAGGGTTAAATAGGCAGGTGGTCTAGTAGGGATAAATGAAAAGATCGTGTTTGATTAAGTCAACTGGTCAAAAATTGCAATAACTGAGTCTCGCTCCGCCTGCGCCACGTGTTCGGACACCTCCCTTCATTTGTCTAATGTGTCCCGATCTAAGATTGATCTTTGTGGGCTAGAGCATACACCCATAACAATTACATTATTATTAGAGAGCGTTTAGTCATTTAAAATATATTACATTAAGATTTAAAATTTGAATAGAAAATGATTATACAATAGTTTCGATCAAAACTATTATATGATTATTTTAGAGTTATTTGCTCATTTTAAAATAATGAGTGAATTTCAATAGATATATTCAGATTCAAAATTTTAATTTATAATAAATTCGATTGAAGCGAATACATGACCGTTTTTAACCATTTGACCACTTTAATTAGCTAAATTTGAATAATCTCTTAGTGCATTTATATATTCAAACTTAAAATTTTTATTAAAAAATGACCAAACTAAAATATTACAAGGTCATGTTTAACCAAAAATATCAATTTTATTTATATTATATTTTAAAAAACAATTTGCATATGGATTTACAATTTCTACATCACTTTAATTTCTACTTTTTTTAAAAAAGTTCATTTTATGATATATTTATAAACTTTATATTTTTTTGATATTTTAAAAAAAGTTCATTTTAAAAGTTTATGACAAAACTTATTTCAATTTATTCTTTATTATTTTTTAAAAAATAAATTTTAAAATAATTGTTTAGAGGCACGCGTTGAACAGATTAGCTGGTCAATCTATTTTAATGTATGAATATTCAGTAACAATAAATCTAAAATTATAAAAGTAAAATATTTTTATTTTAAATTAGTGAAAATAAACGATTTGTGAAACCAAAAATATTAGAGGTGTCGAGACACCCTGAATCTTTGATACCAATACGATTCAATATACGACGTAGCATCACAATGGACGACAAAGAAAGAATCTAAAAATAATTAATACCACATCCAAAACGTAATCATTCCATCATTATTAACTTCACAAATGATGATAATTAACAAACAACATTTCTGTTCAAAACTTGGAAATGGAAGATCTGTTAGGTTCCTATGGTGGCACATGAACAAGCAAACTGTCAAAAAAAATTTTAAAAAAAAAGAGAGAAAAAGGTAAACATGAAAGCAAAAAACCTTGCTAACTACTGCTGATGTACAATGTATAATTACCACCTTCACAGTAAAAATGAAATTTGGGAGCATGTATCGAACCATTGGCTTGGCTCGACACAATGAGAATTTGACGTCCTGCTTTATGCCTCAGTCAAATTTTGATGGCTTCATACTTTTCGCCCACGACACCACCTTTCTGCTTCTGGAACTCAATGTAACGCAGTGTGCTAGCGAAGAATGAATCGGCTGAGGGATCGGATGCGGAAGTGTCGCTTTGCATTTCGGTTTTGATGAGTTCGATCAGACCCTGAAGTACAGAACCTGTAATTTGAGGATTTCCTTTCTCAAAGAAGTAAAGGTACCTGCATAAAATGATGTTGCATGTTTCAAAATGAGAAAGATGCATTCGACTTTCCCATAAATGTTAAACTTGTTTTGTTCATCATACTTGTTTAGTATTTCGATGAACAATACCACTGGGCCGCCGCTACCCCTCGACACATTTGCCATTTGTTGGGCAGCATTTGCAATTCTCAAGGCTCGTTTTAAGCAAAGAAGAACCCTGAAACAGAAAGGTGCAGAAGGATTAGAACATCATTCAATTATGCCGATTCCTTTAAATAAAATATGAAGAACGGGAAAAAACTGCTAAGAAACAGCCATTATTACTAAACTATCAATGCTTTATAAGTCAGATCCTATATTTCATAATATTATCTAAGAGCATCTTATGTTTTGCAGAAGTTCTTTCTTCTAGTGTTAATTCTGTGGTATAAAACCTTAACCACCAATTCAAGAAAATATAGTAGTTTCTTCAATTGAAATGAAAATTATGAGTAGACTAGGAACTCAGATCTTCTAAAGTTCCTACTTATAATATTAGCATTGTCACATAAAAAGATATCAAAGTCCAACAAAATCCCATCAGCTCTGACAACTTAAGAAGTCAGTTTCTAATGGCCTCTAAAATCACCAAATTGAGGAGAGATTGAAAAAAAACCTGACCTAGGCTTCAAAAATGACGAATTTTCCACACATACAAATAATGCTTCAATAATAATAATAGTGGTTTGGTTCATAGTTATATTATTTCCTATAAATTTCCATGGAATAAGTATTCGTATGTTGGAATACTAATTCCAATGGAATTGTGATGATTATTCTAGAAATAACAATCCCTCCTCTTTTTCATATCCCAAGTAATAGCTATTATTACTCTATTAAACCCTTTAAAAGATATGTATTATGAACAACTAAATCAAGACAGTGGGGTCAATTGGGCCAAGGAGAGCAGGCCGGGCCAAGTGGAGCAGGCGGAGCTAAGCAAGTTGGGCAAGCCAACAATTTTCTACACCATGAACCCTACTCAGTTACTTATAATTTTCTAGAAAGCAAATATAGGAATTCAAATGAAGCATCTATTTTATTCCAAAAACAAATCAAAAAACAAATATTCATATTTAATTCCTTATCAATTCCATTCCTTAAGAAATAATTATCCTATTTCTTACTCAATTCCTGTGAACAAAATGCACCATAAATCTACTTGAAAGAACCAAGAAAAATGGGAATTATCTCAAGTTACTGAAGAGGAGTAAACTAATGCAAAAAAAACTAGACCCAGTCTATATGATGAGCTTAAAATACATCATTAAACAACATACACAAGAAACCATCCATAGTTTCAACAACAAAACACAACTATGAAATTTAAACTAACCATTTGGTGTCACAGAATTTGACCTAATAAAATTGAACCATGGCATACAAACTTGCTAATGCACGGGCTGACGCTTTTCTCCCCTTAAGTATATGGTCAGGGGGGCTTAAAACAAGGGATTAAAATCGGTAAAGAAATGACACCTGGCCCTTTGAGTGTGAAATACACAACCACCATTTCTTTGGAGCAATAGAGCCAAAGCCTAATAACTATAACGAGGAAAACAAATATTATTCACCTTTCTCCATCTTTAATTCCATCCTGATCATCGACCCAGAATAAATGAGAACATGCATAAACTGCTCTGCATTGATCAGGCTTCTTCAAAAGTTTTGCTGAATACTGCAGGAAGAAAAATGTTGAGCCAGAGTGCTTAGTCCATCACAAGTTAAAACAAAAGAGGGAAGCAACAACTCATGTGGGGATAAATAAAATCATACCCCTGTGGCCTTATGTGTAAGAGTATCTCGGTTCTCTACTCCAAATACATTCATCCGCTGAAGAGTTCCAATAATTAAGTGAATTGCGGTGACTTGGGCTTTTGAGTCCTGCCAAAAATAATGATATCAAGGTACCATTAAATTGAAATATGAGGCATCAAGTATTTATTGAACTTTGCTAGCTGAAGAATGGTACAGATTCATTCAACTTAAAGACCAAGCAATGACATGGCTTCAATGTAGTTTACTTACTGCAACCTCTTCTTCATACAAAACAAACGCTTGAGTGAAGAATTCATAAGCAATGGGTTCCAGATCACAATCATTGGCAGCCTGAGTTAGTTAAACATTAATGAGGAATAATGTCCAAGCACTAACGGAAACAATTTTAGCACTAAACAATTGCATACCTCTGCGCATTGTAGGTATAGCCTTAGAGCAAGCTCTGGTGAAGGAACAGATAACAAATCCTCAATAGTCTGAAATGGATTACAGAATTAAAAGACAATGGAGACAGAAGGAACTGGTACAATCAACAGGGAAAATCACCTTAAAAAACAGTAGCTAATGATATTTATAGATCTCTATATTTGACATAATCAACTTTAACAATAATCTAATCATATACACGTTTAATATACCCTTTCTGAATGAATGCTTACTTAAGATGTCTTTGTGATTCCTACAGTTTATTTGTTTGCACTTGAGCCAGCTCCTTATGACATTCAGATAGAATTCCTTCTCTTTAAGTTGAAAGAAATAGTTCAAAATCACTTAGTAGAGAAAGAAGAGAACCAAAGTACAAGTTACCGCCAACTTGGCCTTCCTGAAGAAAGATCCTATATTTCCTTATTGAGGATTATATTTGATGCCATCTAGCAGTAGGATGAGAATTTACTATCCTTCTATAGAACCTTCTTGATGCAGGATCAGATCAAACAAACTCAATTGCAGCCTCTCAGCTTTAGGTCAGTTCAACACTAGGATCTCCAAGAATTGATTTAAGCAAGTTCAAAGATTTCCATTTGCTTTTATTTTATTTGGAGAGAGGAGATGAAGATCTAGAAATAGAAAAAAAATCCAAAAGAACAATCACCTTTTTCTTTTGTTTCAAGATTCTTCAAATATGTTATTTCAGTAAAAAAGTTGTAAGCTTAGCGTGCAACTATTGTTCATGTAACATCTTTATGTTATGATTTGTTTGATGTGACATCATAATGATGGGGTTCAGTCAGCTTCCTTTTCCCAACCAGAATGTGTCGAGTTCTTTTTCAACTCAAACTCACCTACATTTGTTTAAAAAAGATTTGGCAAAGTTGGAAAGGGTCAAATTTAAGTCGAACAAATTCACCTAATCATATGAATCTATCAGGTTAGTTGGTCATGGATCAAATAATTATTAATAACTGATGAATACACTTACATTGAATTACCAATAGATCTATAAACAAGGTCAGATATGGTTGAAAATTCCATTTCAAAATTAGTGGGTTCAAGTCAAAGGCAAACCTAAAACCAATACTAAGAAGCAAGTTCAAAAATAATTCAATACTTGAAACAGACTAGAGATCCCCAGAGAAACTTGGGTCAGCTAGGTAAAGTTTTCCAGTAGACAGGTTCTAATCCCCTTCATGAAAATAGTTCATCTTAATATATTTAATACTTAAATTAATTCTTGAAGTCCAGAACAAAGAAAACAAAAAAACCTGATGTAGAATTTGAAAAATTTTCTTTGGTGTTGCAGAGACTTCTTCTCCAACAGGCTCTCCATCTTGACCTTGTAACTGTCTGACCAACTGTAGAACAGACCGAAAAATAAAAGTCTTAACAAACATTAATAATATTACTCCAAGTGCAACTTCTTTTCTTGACATAAAATCCTACCTAATCAACAAAATCAAGTTCTAGGTGATAGAGTAATTACAAGGCAATTAAACATGTAAAGAATATAGCTTAGTTTGCTTTTCAACGTAGAAAAGAATGATTTTTTGGCAATAAGAATGAATTCCTGCAAGGTCGGTCAGTTTAAAATGGCAAAGACTGGTTCATGCACATCTACGAAGAAACAAGAAAGAAAGTATACAAGCTACCTCAAAAGGTGAGGCAACACTATAGTCAAAGAGATCGAATAGTAACACTTTCATGAAGAAAAACCTCCCTATCAACTCAAGACGCTTGGTAGTTGGTATAAGTTACCAGATTCAGATTCTGGGTTGACCTTTCACAGATTGAAACACAGCAACCTAAAGCAATCATAAAATAGGTTTAATATTTCCAATTTCTGTAGTACTTCTTTTAGGCAAGGGCACTAAGCCAATGTTCCAGTAAGATAATAAAATAATTACCAAGGACCTATATCTAATGATGCAAGTATGCCAATACCTTTCATACGGCACAGTTATAAGTTAAGATTCAACTTAAAGTTGATCCAATATCCACATAGGCAACATATGTTTCTTGCATGGTACCTTATCACCTAGTTTGACATAGTTGATCGGTCATAGGTGCACAACAATCCTTTTTGACAACCTTCCTCATTGGGAAGAATCATACTTTTTAAGAATAATACAAGTAGCATGCTAAGGCTTCAACGAAAATGATAGATAACCCCTCCAACACTTCATAATGTCATTAATTTTCAACTGGTTCAAAATGGATGCTCCTGTCATTCTGTCCAAGCTCCTAAATTTGCCTCTTGTTTGTCCATCTACCACATGAACACAGAGCTTACCCATACACATTAAGGGAAAGGTATTCTAAAGATGAAGTTCCTTGATATGATTCAACAACTTAGAAACATGAGGTGTTCGTGCTAATCAAGTTATGGGAGTCTTCTTGTATGACAGTCTTAGGACACTATAAATTTTGCAGGGATACAATGTAAAAAAAGTAACAAAACAGTGTTTATCGGAAGGCAATTATTATCGTATTTTATCATGGAACAATATGAAAGGGACCCTTGGTGCATCAGTAAAATTGCCGCCATGTGGCTAGGAGGTCACAGGTTCGAGTTGCTGAAACAGTCTCTTGCAATGCAGGGTAAGACCGCATACAATAGACTCTTCCTCAAAATCTCACATTGACTGGAGTTTCGTATATCGGACTGCCCTTTATATTATGGAACAATATATGTTGTCCATGCTTATGCAAACTCTATATCGACCTTACCATCACCACCATTAAGTATAGTGAGTACCCAATGAGGCAACAGTCATGTAGATCAAGTCACCATGAAAAAAAAAACAAGCATACTCTTGAACTATATAAGCAATTATATATATCTACAAAATTGGAAATTGTGTTTATTACAAGAAAAAAAGTTTCCTGCAACTAAACAATTTGCAATGGCGTACAATATTTAATACAAACCTTAAGGGCAGAGAAAATCAGGGAAGGTACAGTAAAAGGAAGGCGTCTGGGACCGCCAAGAATAATGTACTTCCTTACAGTATATATGATCTGAAAAAAACATTGTGTAGTTCAGTTGCAATTAGACCACTAGGTAAGACAATTTTACTGGCAAAAAACAAGGCATGAGCAAATTCATCGATATAGAATTAACAAGCTGTGCCAATATAGCATATAATCAGCACAACAAGTTCCACTATCCAAAATTTTTCATTACAAAGCCAAATGCTCTACGCATGCAACAAGTTCTTAGGAAAAATCAAACAAGTAGCAGTAACTGGGAAGAATAGCAAATAAGATTCTAAATGGGTTCTCAAAATTTTCACCACGTATGAAGCTCTATGAAATTGCTAATATCATACAGTTTTAGCTGGAAAAGGGTAGTCAAAGGCTCAGGCATCACTATATATTCTTACAAGAAGTCAATGTTTGATGTGAGATATTCAATTAGATGAGGAACATAAATCCACCTGATTGTTATACACTGAAATATGAAAGCTTCAGTAAATTCTACCAATTTTAAAAATTAAATTGAACATTCTTATTAATTGGCACCATAAATGACACTGAACCTGACTTCATATAGCACGTATCTAAGTTTTGGACAATTTGCATTTTTTTACTTCTATATCCTCTTTAGATTTGTCACCACTCCTAGTATCTGTGATTTCTCTATGAAGAACTAGAATACAATATGTCCTTTAAAATAATTTTTTCCATTTTACAGAAAAAAAGAAGGATGAAACAGAGTCCTCAAAAAGAATGATGGAAGAAACAAAAACTTCAGCAGTTCAAATAACCAAGCGATTGTCAATCAACAGAAAATATACTTGTCCGAATGCACAACTTTACTAAATCTACCTTCAACATCTCCTCTGGGTCATCATTATGCAACATGTGAATAAGACGTGCAACAGAATTTTGCTCCTCCTTGAAATCCTCTTCATCAATCTACATTCAAAAGAAAGAGGTAGCAAAAAGAAATCATCTTGCTAGCAGTAAATATAATAGTTATATTGTAGGAAGGGACAGAAATTTTGTCTCAAGTAACCATGCTTTGTCTTTGACTGGCTGAGATTTTTTGAAAAAAAAATACACATTATACAGAAACTTTATCTAACTGGAAAAGAGTAATCCAACTTAAATACCTCATCGTCTTCAGTTCCCTCAACATCCTTCATAAGCCCTTTTATCAATTCGAATAAAGCTTCTACCTAGAAATACCAAAAGATTTTTCAGTTTAAACAAAACCATTCAAATTTAGAATTCAAACCTAATAGAAGGCCTACTTTATCTGCAGTTGATATGCAGGTGGTGTTCTTCATGATGCTTTGTATGATAACAACAGCCATGACTTTTTTGGTCCCATTGTCTAAGTGATCCATGACTCGGGGATAGTTAGGAAGCTTCAAGGCTGTAACAATGTCATTGTACTTTTCCAGTGGAGCACTCAAAAGTGCAACAATTTGTTTAGTTGCTTTGCTATCCTCAAGCTTAGCTTTTCCTGGAAGTTTCTTGACACAAGCCCCCTGTAGAAATAGAAAAGTGGCAATTTTGTTATCTATAATAAAGAATGTTAATTACATTATTCAAAATCAGTGTGATCATATATCTTTTATTAAGTTCTTATGTCAAATGAAACTTAAAGTAGCTAATTTTTGTTAGAAACTACTATATTTAATACGTTTGGATAGAATAAGTTTGATTTTACTTCAAAAATAAATGAGTAAAAAATAAAGAAAACATGAATATCCTGTAAATCAACAATAAAGATTTATTTTGATAAAATATGGACATCAGATCTTATAGTTAGAATGAATAGATCATACCAATACTTGATCCACATAGTCAAGCCGATCAGGATGCACACGGAGAGTAAATGTGAGAAGGGATACATAGAGAGTAATTACTCCAACAATAGGCATGTCTGCCTGCGCTTCTATTACCTATAAAATTGTAGTATTCAGAATATTGTATGCAGATAGATCACAACAAATTAGGTTCACATAATTTGACTTATCAAGTCAATGTGAGGACAAACCAATATAAAGTATACACGAGGCATAAGAGAAACAGTGGAAACAAAATTACAGGGTCTAGAAATGCCAAAATAGTAAAACCGTATTTGAGCATATGATTTCCCCCAATAAAGAGAATTAATCAAGAGTAAAATATTTTTTCTAATAAAAAAAAAGTGAGACTATCATTTATAATCACAAATTCATCTAAATATTATATTTTATATAATGCATGAGTATAGGCAACGAAGTTGACTGAGCAATACAATCCACTGTGAGTATAAACCTGACATTCTACATTAACATGCTACTTATGGAGATGGCCTCTACTCATATCAAGGAATGTAGAAAAATTGGCTCAAAGTGCACCTTTTATTAACCAGAATTTCAGGTACAAAGGAATCAGTCATTTGAAAAACATTCGTGGTACCCTAAATAGGAATGACAAGTTGCCCTGTCCCAGCCAAGATTCATCCCACTCCAATTAAGGTAGTCTTCCCCTATCTCGATATGCAAATGATGCAAGGATGGGATACCAAATAACCTAAACATGTGGGGCAGGGCAAGTATGGAATGCCTTTTTTTTACCATGTTGTACCCTCCATATATTTTAGTTTATAAAAAACATAAGTAGTTTATACAAATTTCATTGCCCTGCATCAAAATTTAGGGAAACCTAGTACTAAATGCCCAAGGAATCAATCAACTGCAAGAATATACTAATTGTGAAGAATTTGCCTTAAGTTCCTTCATAACTTTAATGTTTTCACAATATTAAGATATTCATGCTGTCATGCATAATTTTGGTATTTAGATTGACAAAGATTGCAAGCTCAAAATTTGAATGATGAAAACTTGATATCTGACTCATGAATATGATTTATTTAGGAACTTGAATGTTGAAATAAATATTCTTTTGGGCTATAATGATGGGAATAGAGGAGAGCTGGGCAGAGAGGAGATTTAACTTCCCATTCCTACTATGCTTTTTTGTACCCCTGGCTCCCCTAAACTGCTTGTTGTGCAAAGCAAATCGATAAAGGGCAAAAAGTGAGGCACGACCAAAACGATTAAACTAATATTTCATTATATTTAATATGAAGTGGACGGTGCAAACACAAGGAGGCTTGGGGTACCCAACCAAATTATTTTTTTACTTCCCTTAAACCATTACAAGGGTTTATCATTTTTTTAAAAAAAGAAATCAATTTTCTTTAGTATCTTGCCTCTTGAGAAAAATGTTAATGTAATTTGTCCTCCTGAACTCATAATCCTATGCCCTCCACTGAGCACGGGCAAAGAGGGGTGAGGCATAAAATCCTTGTTTCATCCCTCGCCATCCAAATAATGGGGTAGGGCAGCGCAACCCATAAAACAAGTTGCTTAGCAAGCCCAGATGTCATTTCCACCAATAAGAGCAAACAAATTCCCTTTTAGTAGAAATCACTGAAGTTTTTAGGTGGCTATGCCTATGAATATATTACAAATGAAGTTAACAACGCATGTTACAATCATATAAGAATTCTTGAAAGGTTTAGTGGGATAAAATGAATTCCTGAAATTAGTGTAGGTCCACGTCATACAAGAAATTTTGTTAACTCAGCATGTCTAATGAGAAGATAAATCCAGACAACATAAGAATTTACAAGTCACACGGCATATAGAAATAGTCGAAAGATGTATATCATGAACTACCTTTCCAATTGCATTACTCAGTTTGCCAAAAGCTTCTACTTGCAAGAATTCTGGTAATACCTGCAGCATTTATGTACAAGACATAGTTATTATTTTTCCTAATTCAGCAAGATTGAGTCAAGAAACTCACTTCTGTGCTGGATGTAGCATAATTTGATAGCCTATCCATAAGTTGAGATAGAACAGTTTTGATGTCAACTGATGGCTGCATAAAAATGGAAAAGAATTTAGGCATCCAAAAGTCCCAACAATGAGTTACTAAGACAAATTTGACACCTAAAAAAATTACAGAAAACTTCTATGATCTTTCCAATGCCTATCCTCCTATGCTGATACTCACAAAAAAAAGGAGACAGGAAACATCTTATCCAACATTTGGCATGCAAATTATTTAGGATAATAAAATCATGCTCAAATTTTGGTTGGAAGATACCAGAAAAGAATACACTGGGGTCATAGCTATTGTTTTTTATTCTGACAGTACAAGGGTACTAGAAATGAGGCTGATATTGTTCTCATGGTGTGGCTGGACTTAATTCCTGCTGTCTAGCATCATGGAGTCATCTTGTCTACAGATATATTAACCGTAATTTCCCTTCACTTCTCCCCAAATACAATTAGGTTGATAATAGGAAAAAAATAAACCTGACCAGTCAACTGGATTTGAGTATTGGCTAGTCAAGTGAGTATCACCTTTAGCACAAGTTAATATAAATTCATAGAGCACAATAAGGGTGTACCTCATCTCTATCATATGTTTATTAAGAGACACAAATGGATGAGGAACAGGAAGCATGCAGAGTATGAGGTCAGCAAGACAAAACTGGTTAGCAATACATGATAATGAATAAAATCTTCATACTAGCCTACATACTGCATAGGGCATTGGACCTTGAGATAAGGACCAAAGTTTCAGTCAAGTTAATCGTGACACAAAGCACCATATCCTTCTACAATTACTCATTTACTTCAACAACTTTTTACCTTGATAAATAGTAGTCAGAAACAGCTAGCACACTAGATTTGAACCATGTAAAGATGAATAAACAACCATATTAAACTCTTGCTTATTAAGAGGGGATTTGTTATCCTACGTGAATTCAGGATGTATGCTAGTTGTGGCATGCTGAAGTGATATAACATCAACCAAATAACACAAGAAAAACACTAATATAAGTATATAATTCTTAGAAAAAACTACTTCAGCTACCTGAAGCTGGGGAAATGCACTCAACAATGTTTCAAGTGTCTGTAAGTGATATTCATCTGGAAAGACTTGAATTACACAATCCATCAGATAATGTTGAGCTAGATCATCCTTACAATTGACAACCTGTTAGCCAATACCCTTCAAAAAATGTAAGGTTCTAAGATGTAAACCATACAGAAGTACCAATTGTCGATGAGTAAGAATTACTGACTTGCTCCAGTATTCTAGGAAGAACAGTTTCTTTATACACATCAAGATCAACACCCTCAATCTGGCTGAGAACATGAAGATTTTTGCCGACCTATAAAAAATAGAAAAAGAAAACATGAAGACATCAAACTATCTTGATTGAGAATAAACTAATTCCAGGGTGCTGATATTACAAGATCACGGAGTTGACTCCTTTCCTTTTCTCGTTTATCCTTTTCCCTGGTCGGCCCCTGCAGGCCAGAAAGTCCCATTTCTAGTCTCAGAGAGTGATCACTTAACAGTTTAATAATCACTACAGTACAAGGGTCTACAACATGTCAAATTATGGCATGCGCGTGTTCAGGTGTCACATATACAAAAACAACAGCATGTCATATGTGACATTTTTTTTAACGAACCTGGTGTTGCATTCGAACCCAGAGTTTGTTCATTTCGGTGAAGTTCTGAAGCACAAATTCAATAGCATCATTAACTGTCTCAGCATCCCTAAATAATAGAAATACATGATAAACAAAATTGAGTGATGGTGGAATAAACAGCTAAGAAGCAATTAAGAAAGCCACTGATTTTCTTTCTATAAGTGCAATATCTACATCATACAAGAGATATACAGAAGTTTGTTGTGAAAAAAATGAAGTTCTATGTTTAAAATGTTCATTAGATCCAGTGGTGTTTTCCAAGTTAATAATAAGTTATCACAGATTTAAAGAAGTCAACTCCGGTGAATATATATTCTCAATATCATACGCAAACAAAACACATTCCACTAGCAATGAGAATTATAGATCCACTCAGAAACTAGTTAGTAGTAGATTTCAAGTCCAAAACTAGAAGCAAACTCTACAAGAAATACCCTTAGCATAAGGCATGAATACCCTTAGCATACAAGATAAGTAACCTTGGGACTTAGAATGACAGAGAGATTCAGAAAAGGGGAAAAGTTAATGTTTTGCAACCTACAGTAAGTAGTAAAAAAGTTCTCAGTTTAAACATCAAAACCAAAGAAATTGAAGATCAAAACTGTTGAAGTCTTTAATACTCCCCTTCATGTGTGGGTGAGTAAAGCTGACACATCAATTGATAAGAATTATTTTTACGCAGGAAAGATTGGAACCCTAAACTACTTTTTGTTTGACATGGTAAGCTGGATTTGTGCCCTAACCCCTTGAACTGGTTTGACTGGTGAGTCAATCAACTTTAAAAAGAACTATAAACAACTTTAACACTGGATGTCTTTGTAGCAAAGTGTGCTAACTGGTAGCCACTAGTAGAATTCATTTTGAAAATTTTGAATAACTAGAGACCATCTTGTGTCACCGCCTAAATAATGTTTCATTATTACAAAGGAAAACTAATCTTATTAGGATTAACAGCACCCTTTTGTCATTGAGGTCTAATTCTAATAATGTTTCTAACATAATTTCTGAGGTCTACTAAAGAATATGTTTCTAAATCATAGTTGTACCTAGACTTATCATATCTAGAGACTAGGGGATGTAGGAATCACTGTTTTAATAAGCAGTTGCTTTTATGATTATGGCATAAGGGGTGTGCATATTGCATGTGCAGTTTGATTCATTAGATGATCAGGTATTTTGAAACTATGCCACTTATTACAACTAATGGAAGCATAAGGATTACATGTGCTTAATCAATCTTCTAGCAGGTTAAATTCCAAGTCATGTCCAAGTCGCTATTGTTTGATCAAACCAACATTGACTACATCAACAAAGAAGAAGCATATTTTATATATCTCATGACAAAGGAAGAGTGACAAGAGGATAAAGATATTTACTCAATAGTCAAAATTATGACACTACATTTAAGCCCCTTATATAAAATTTTACAAATCAAAGTGTACTACTACTAAAAATTTGGACAAAGTAGACTAAATCCAATTTAAAACTCAGGAAAAAATAGGCCATTTTAATAAAAAACAAAAACAAAAAAAAACAAAGCACTATATAAAACAAAGCAATATTAACCCATATCTTGAAACAGATCATTTTTGTTTAAACCATTTTAGTTTATTTGCATCAATTCAAGACTAATTAAGGAAGTTTCTGGATATAAAGGTACCATTTTGTAAATATATGTAACTAGACAAACAAAAAACAATAATAACTGCATCAAACACAAATAATTTGTCATTCATGGTGCATATTCTTACCCTTCGTACTCCGATCCAATATCAGGCAACTTATCCCTGCTAATTTGACAAAGATAACTTCTCAAGAAAAGTCCACGAACTGGATTCTGGATACCACGGCACATTTCTACCAGATCCTTAAGAACATCTTTGGCAGGAGCCTCTTTTGATTTGATATAGACAGATCCCACTGTGCATAGGAGATACCTGATCAATTGACAATCTTAACTTCATACATGTGAATGAGATAATACATGCAAACTATTATTCCTGTGATTAACTAGCAAAAAATCAGATGTTGAAAGCACTGAGCTTTGGAGGGGGAAAAGGACAGTAGACAATGTACATTGGTAAGTATACAAAGAACTAAAGCATGAACTAGACAAAAAAAAATCAGTAAACGGTGTCAACCAATGGACAAAATTGTGCTCTGCAAAAAACAATTTCAACTTTTAATTGATGCAACTCTACCATTCGGGTACCAACTTGGCTACACCCTGGGGATGCTGTTTCAACTTTCAAGCTTACATGTGAAGTTGTTAACATGAATAAGAAGTTCAACATTCGAGTTTATATTTGATCCATTGCTTAGCAGCATGGCATTTTTCAGAACACAAACAACACTAAATAACAACAACAAGCCATGTGAATTGCTACATGAATCTCCCCATCAATGAAAGGGCAATTTGCAGTGCCTAAATAACATTTCAGCAAGGCTCATAATAACAAACTTTAGACATCTCAATTTTTAAGATGGTCCAAGGGGATAACTTTGTCAATGGTATATATTAATTTTATTTTGTGTTAAGTAGACCGCAACACACTGTGTAAGTGCTGGAATTACTGCATTCTCAGTGATACTGATTATCCATAGGCATCGATTTAACATTTTCAGAGCACAAATCAATTTGGATAGAATATTATACCTTAAATTGTAGATCAACCCTGAACCTCGATTCAAATACCATGATATACCAGGAAATCAAACATTCATGCTGATAGCTAAAAGTATAGACTATATCAAGATACAGCTAAATCCTTGAAGTTGTCCCTGTTTTTTGCATTCGTGATCCTAATGCAACCATTAAACTCACATTAAAAACTCTCAAACTTGATAACTTGTAGAAGACTGGTGTGGTGGTAGAAGCTAATGGGACTAAAATTTTTCAAAGTGCAGTATGCTTGTCCATTCTCATATAAGTATTTATCTTTACTAAACTAGGACATCACACAACTTGGTCTTTTTATATAAGTACCATTACAAGGTCAAGTAACATGGGGAAGAAACTCAATTGTCAACACTAAGCCAAGGTAGACCTTCTTAAACATACTCATATCATGCTACCCTTTGCTCTCCTGCTATGTCTAATTGCAAATGTGGACCTTCTACTCATGTTTGCAATCCACCACTTATTTTGCTATACATTCTTTAATGAGCAAATCTCTCAAGTGATATACATGCACACTAGCAACCAGTTTTATTAGTTTGCTAAATATGGAACATTATGATATTTTATAATGCTAAGCTGTTACAGTATGTAATTATTAACTCTACATGGTGGCTTTGTTATAGTACACTCAAGCAATATGCATTCTTGCTATCTTTATTAAGGATTCCTGAAGTACTAATGAAGTGTTAGTGTTGTAAATGGGATTTAACTAGAATCCAGCGACAATGAGGCACTATGCTAATCTATTACTATTTTACTGAATCACGACTCAGTCAGACAGAGAGAAATAATTAGATTAGACAGACTATGGTTGCCATATTTATAACGTTTCATGAGAGCAAAACTTAGATATGTCAAATGGAAAAGAGTCATAAAAACCAATAAAGAAGTTTACTTTCACTAATTAAGAACCAAAACCTACACTAGCTAATATTATTAAACAGGTATATTAGAGAAGAAGGTACTTCCATTGTATGGTTTACTAAATGCTATCATAAGCTTAAATTATAGAAAATAAGGAGAGACTACAGAAGGAAATGTCCAAACTCACTCATGTGAGCATGTAGTTGAGAAAGTAGAGAAAACCAATATCTTTAAAAACAAAATGGGGAAGCGGGGTTCGCATACATACAGCCTGGGTAAGATGTTGCCCGCGTGCTGAACGAGCTCATAAAGCTCGATAACCGAGATAGTGCCTCGAGCAGTTTCCTCTCTGAAGAACATCTCCACCTTCCTCAATTCATCAAACGCCCTCATATCTTCTCAATCCCAAAACAGAAACCCATCAATATTAAATTTTGATACAACCATTATATATATAAAAAAAAGAGCAAGACAAATTGGGAATCCGCATTCAACATACAGAGTTCATAGTATTTGTGCGGGGAGAGAAGAGAGGTCCGGAGCTCCGAGAGCATCTGAACCGAATGCTTGAGTGCGTCCTTCAAATCATTGGAATCCTAAAAGAGAGCGGGAGATACGGATCAGGCGAAAACGAGACCAATTAGGGTTGCAAATCGGTAAGCGGGGTTGGGATAGATCGAACCAGGGCGCGATGCATGTAGAAGGCGTTATGCTGGATGCCGGCGATGCCCTCGGCCAGCCATTTCTCTTCGTCCTCAGTGTCCGGCAGCATCTCGATCTGCGGGAGGCGAACTCCTTCGCTCCAAATGCAAAAGATCGTTCGATTTGATCCTCTTTTCCTTCGCCTCGCCTGCCGCTGCTTCTTTCCTCTTCGTCTTCCGGTCCTTGGATTTGGGATTTGACGACATGACCGAGTTGGTGTCACTGTTTCCTGCGATAGCAAGCTGGCACGCCGAACCGCGAACCCGTCGGAGTTTGGTTAGTTTGCGGGTCAGGTTGGACTAGGGATGCAAATCAAATATAAATTATTAAATTCGAGTCTAACTCGAATATATTTGATAATTTTTTTAAAATCAAATTTAAATCTATAATATTTTATTTATTATATACGAATCATTCACAAATCGAATTTGAATCGATTATTTTTACATAATTTTAATTTAAATATATTCATCCAAATAATTTGAATCAAATTAGAATTTAAATCATTTCAAATTATAATTTGATTATGCTCAAATCAAGTTCAAATAACTCAAACTAAATTCAAATTCAAATTTTATTTCAAATGGAGTTCAAATCAAAATTATTTATATTTTTAAATTTTGAATCAAATTTAAATATCACATGTATTTTTTTAACTCAAATTTAAATATCAATATTTTTATATTATTCGATTCAATTTGATTAACTTGTATCTCTAGATTCCACATAAATAATTATTTTAAAATAGAAAAATAATTATTAAAAAATAGAAAAATAAATTGCAAAAATTATTATAAAAAAACTTTATATATTTTTTCATTATTAAATATTTTTATAAGTTTTTAATTCTATATTGTTTTATTTTTAAAAAAAAAACCTAGTGGGTTCACACTCAAGTAGGCCTAGCCTAATCAAGTCAATTAGATAAAGCAAGCAACCCCATTATTGCATTTAAGATAGACTAATTAAGTGAATTAAATTGGTGTATAAGATTGAATGGTCAACCAAAGTAGGAGGGCAAAAATAAAGTGCCAATTGGCTCGATTGAGCCAAGCAAACAAAGCATATAATCAATCCCATCGAACTAGGCAACTTATCTGTTTTAGCTATCCCTTATAATATTTACATGAATTAATTATTTTTAAGATATTTTTCCATCTTTATTTGCTCCATTCCCAATCAAACGCACTATTTTCAGCAAAAGGTGAAATTTACCATCCTAGCGGTCTCACACAGTCGATTTCACGATCATCTGTGAAGAGGTAAATCAAAAAGTTACAGTTGACCATGACGGGAGAGGGTATTATCTCGGCTTCACTGAAATTCAATTCTTGTCCACTTCAGCAAGTCTGTAATCAACTCTTCTGGCCTCACACGGTCAGCCACACGATTATCTGTGAGGAGGTAAATTGAGAAATTACAGTTGACCACATAAAAATTATATTGGATAAACTTTTTTATAGTAATCGACCCCATATCAGAAAATTCCCTAAGGGATTTTTTGAAAGCACGGTATCACTATATTGATAAGAACTCAAAACAACACCTCAGTCAATAGTTACTAAGAGAACTCGAATCCGGAATTTCAGATAACACATGTCTACATGCTTACCACTTGGAATAAGGCACCTCAACACATATTTATAACCAATTCAATTATGTCTCGATATACCAAATGCACTATTAAAAAATGATAATCCCAGTAGCCACATCTCTGGGGGTGGTCGGTCCGGTCCCACGGAAGTTTCCCACCGACCACCAG
>JBBMKF010099113.1:0-20578 GCA_037834155.1 Curcuma caesia
GCGCTACGTAATTGAAGGAGATTGAAAGGCAGTCCCCTACCTTAGCTTCAAAGGTGTGTGGTGGAGGATTGAAGAATGCTCAATTTCTATCCGATTAATCGTGTATAAAATAATTAGTTAAAAATAAAAGTAATTCTACATTTTTGGGCATTTTTAAGTGTAGTTGATTTTGGCGTCTGCAAGCTTCGCCAATCCAAACACCACACTGCCTTCACTTCGCCCAAGAGAGAAAACAGGTCAGAGGAGTCTTGAGCCGCCAGTGTAAGGGAGGAAAAAAGGATTAGGATCGAGAAGAAACTGTTCCGATTAAATATGGTGGATGGTCAAAGTCATCAGTTAACGAACTGTTTGATGAAGACGATTCTAGGACCAGACGCGGAGGAGAGGTTGAGTTGGAGAGTCAGACCAAAACTGCACCTAAAACACACTCAGAGAGAAAGATTAGACTGGTGTCGGGGAGTCCCGACAAGCTACTCTGGCGCTCAAATTAAGATTTCAGTAAGAATGAGAAGAACGAATAATGGATAGTAAGAGTAGTAAGAATTTCAGAGATAAGACCTTTTGCATGGTAGTGAATTACTCTTTTTATAATCTGTATTAGGATTTCGACTGCAAGGATAACGTACGCCTCGATCCATCGCACGCTACAGAAAGTAACTCCCTTCTGTCCCCTCCGCTTTTGACCGCATATGTAGGGAAAAAGCATTGAAGGAGATTGAATCTGATACTAATATCTTCCTTTTGGCCGTTTGTGTAGGGCTAAGAGGCTAGAGGGAAGCCACGTCTAACGGTTTGATATGTCCTTTATATGGTGGCACAGAAAGGAAGGGTGTCAGATGGAACCAAACTTGTGTTATCTACAGACAAGTCTTTTTTCGAATGGTAGCACCTAAGGCTAGGGTGTCAGAGACTCATAGCTAAGGCTATAGACTAGCTTAGCTAGGTGGAGTGGCTGAGACAATATGTGAAGGTGAGGTTGGCCAAAATGAGGGCATCCGAGACAAAACTAATTGAGACGGAGTCGATCGAGTGGCTGAGGTGAGAGTAGCCGTTGGTCGAGACAAGAGTAATTACTGGCTGAAATGAGAGTAGCTGCTGGCCGAGACGAGAGATGATTGCTGACCGAGACAAGAGATGGCTGAGATGAGAGTAGCCGCTGATCGAGACGAGAGTAACTGCTGGTCAAGACGAGAGATGGTTGAGACAAGAGTAGCTGCTTGGCCGAGAGGAGAGATAGCTGAGACGAGAGTGGATGCTGACCGAGACGAGAGTGGTTGCTGGCCGAGATGAGAGTCATTGCTGGTCAAGACAAGTCAGAGATGGGGTTAAAGTCATGCGGACTCGCACTGACACTTCAGCCTAGACTTTGACCATCAAAAGACCCGTAAAAGAGTCACGTCATCCATCTTGACCATCCGCATCAGAAACAAAAACCTGACAATAAGAGAACAATTGCGAGAGCAGAGTTGGCGTTAGCTAGCCATGGTTGATGAAGAGAGATTCAGAGGGATGGAAGAAGGATAAAAGTCAATCAGCAATTGATGCTGATGTGAGAGTTAAACAATAGCAGAAGGAAAGTCTACGCTTCATTCAACTTGTTGACCGTTTAATAGTCAATAGATTGCCTGTTCGTTCACTCTTTGCAGTCGGGGGACATTGAAAAACTGGACAATCCACTCGGTGATTGCAGACTTTTGATCAAGGAACAGGTCTAAAACAGAGTACTTTCTATTTCAATTTTGCTTTACGGACAGGTCAGGCAGATAGAGAAGTGTGAACTTGCAAATGATTTCTTAACCTAATGATAAGTAAGTAATATAATGATAATTAATGTCGAGAACAGTTTAACTTGATTATTTTCATTCAAATAAATAAATAATCTTGATAAATTTAGTAGGGTTGGTGATTCCGTGTGACTGATGCCTAACAGATCATGCAATGGCCAACCCTAAACAAATGTCTTTTTGCAACTGATACAAATATAAGGTTGTCCTTCTTTCTTTATTCAAAGAGTTAAATACAAAAAAATTTCCAAAAGTGAAGCATATTCCGTTATCACATGTTAAATGTCTCACAACTTCCTTGATATGGATGTTAAACTTATCAAATCGTAATGATCAGAAGAGCCAGAATTAATCTCAACAGGAGTTCTCTGTTTATTTGTTTTTTTAAATTGTTGGATTCAGACAAAGGTTAGTGCAGTACAACCTCTGCACATTGTTTGCTTTCATCTGGCCAAAAGATTCGATCCATTATTACTACTATCTTTTTATCATATGCACCTCGACAAGAATATATCTTCATTCTTCAGTTCATTGATCTCGTGATTAATTACTCCTAATCATTCTGCAAACATATCTTCCAGAGTTGGATAAGATCTTGATTTTTCAGTAATCAAAATCACTTGTTCTGTCTACTTGTAGAGGTCAAATGAGACAAGAAGTAGAGATTCAACAAGTCACCTAATCCCAATGATGAGCTGCCAGGATTAAAATATGGAGGAGGCAGGCAGCTGCAGAGAAGCTCTGTGCACAACAAGAACAGAGAAAGAATAAAAAAATGGCGCAACTGTGATCAACACACGTCACAGCCAACGCATTGCAAGCAGACGAGGGGACCAGACCAAAGTGAGATTGCAGTGGTGGGGGGAACCAGTAAAGCATGTAACACATGGTGGTAATGGTGTCATTACTCTTAATCAGGCAGTGGCGCACAGCACCCATGGAAGGTATATTGGTAAAGTAGCTTCCTTGAGGACTTGCGTGGCGTGGACTGGGTCGTGAGATGCGAGCGTCGCCGCCCATGCTTAGGATTCCAGGGAGGTGAACGAAAAGGCCGAATTAATGGCAGAGATGAACAAGTTGGTGCTTGAGAGATTTACGAGCAGGGTTTAGGTCTACCAACTGGTGGTTAGGAGATATCGCACCTTAGCTTAGAACCTCCTGCAAAGACTTGGAAATAAAGGGATTGAGCAGGGTAGGAACAGGAACGGAGATAAAGATTTGTCTTTTACCATCGGGTGAAGCGAGAGAGAAGTAGTCTCACGCTAAAGTTGGAATTTTGCGGGATGATGGTCGCAATCTGATGGGAGAGTGACAAAGAAGGAGAGAGAAGAAAAGGAGTTTTAAAAACCAGGTGGTAATATTATATTGGCAATTGGGGATGCTGATGAGAGAGAAGGAGGGAGATTGGAGGAGGATGGATAATTTTATAAGGGCGGAGAAAGAACGGGGAAAAGCTTCGTGTCCTTTGGATTGAGGCCTTGGGATCGGTTCGTCTCTGGATTGGGGGGGATTCCGATTCTCCTCGGCCGATCGGCCGCGAATTCGTGCTCTCCACGAGGTGCCCGCGGGCATCTACCGCCGCCTCTGCAGCCGCCGACCTTTCCCTATCCCTATTTCTTTTTCCGTATCGCGCTCTCGTTCTCAGGTACTGAACGTCGGTCTTTCTCGTGCTGGTGCTGTTGCTGTTGCTTTCTCTATCATTTTCATTCGAATCTTTCTTCTTCAACAACGACATATTTTATTTTGTATCAGCATGTTTCATGTTTCTTCGGATCAACATCAGGACCATCTCAGCTCTTCTCCTTCTGTCTCCCTCTTTGTCCGTCTCCATCGTTCGATCTAGTTCGTCTCCCTGGCTGATTTCGACATGAGAACATTGGAATCGGGTTTGCTATGGTCTTTTGCATGATTCCGTCTCTTTTTCTTCCAAAAGTTAGTTCTTTGAAAAATCTATTTTCCTTCTTTTCGAGATCGATTGGTTTGGGCGAGAGTTTATTGCAAGTGGAATCGGTTGTTCTATAATAGTATGCTTCTTCTGGCCTATTTGATAAATTTTCTTATGCTCTGATTTTTTTTTGCTCAAATTCTTTCCTTTTTCCTATTCTTCAATGGTATTTCTGGCGTGTTTGTCAAGGTTAAAAAGACTACGAGCCATGGAATTTTGGTAGTTGGTTTTGGATTTTATGGGTGACTCATCTTGGTTCTCTTTTTCGTTGTAATTGTACTGAAGTCCTGTTTCTCACAGGAACTAATCGGATAATAGAGGACAAGTACATGATTTTTTCTAATCCTTTTGGGTACCACTTTGCCAGTCAGAGGAAGCTACTTGTTTTGTTGGTTTAAGCACTGCAATTTCTTTGTTGACACTGGCATGCAGCCTTCCTACTATGTTATTCGTTTAAGATCGATTTTAATTGTCTACATCTAGCAGGCTGCAGTCCTTCTCATGATTCTTCAGTTATTCCTTTTTTGTGTGCCAATTGATCTTTTTTTTCTTCAGATTTTCATAATGTTTTTTCATACTATTGATTGTGGCAATGTATTTTCTTCCCAAGGGATTAAGCTTTCCATGTCTAAGTTTGTTGAGGTTCAGATGAGGACACCAGTATCCAATTTGCAGTCAAGATATTGCAACGATTCTTAATATTGTAATCTGTGAGGATCAAACCATTGGTAGTTGTTTTCAAGGGAGAAAGACAATGCCTACTTTCTATTCAGCCTCTGATGATCAAAGTGGAACTGCTTCAAATCATTGCCCAAATGCACCAGGGAATGCTTCATATACTGACTCACCAGTTCCTGGCACCATGACATACCTTAGCTTCCCGTATTCTCCGTTTACAAATGCATTAACCGGCAATACCCAAACCCCACAAAATCATCTCGAGTTTCCTGTTGCCTCTGCCATCTTTTCTCAAAGCGTTACTGGGGGAAATTCTGATATGCTCACATCCCGTCTTGGCGATCATGCTTATAATTATTGGAAAGATGAGAGAAATGAGATGTTATTTATGCAACCGATTGATGGTTCTATCAATGGTTCCAATAATCTACTTAGTGCTGATGATCCTCAGATGAGTCTGCGTGCACAACTGGGCATCATAAATGGACAGAGTTTATCTTTGCAGCAATCAGATGTACCCATGATGCAAAATCAAAGATTATCTCTCAGCCTTAGCACCCAAATGCCAGTTCCTTCAATTCAGTACCAAACTGCTTGTTCAGATCTCTCTTTTATGGGCACTCATGAGTCAGCTTCTGGAGATGTCGGTCCTTTAAGGGAGGAAACCTTTGAAGACAAAAATATGCATGGTAGTGTCTTCTCATTTGGGCATTCAAATATCACAACCTTGATCCCAAATTCAAAGTATCTCAAGGCAGCACAAGAATTGCTGAATGAAGTTGTTAATGTGGAAAAGGCATTGAAGAAAAAAACAGATAAAACCCAAGGTATCCATACTTCAACTGCCACCACAGATAAGGATTCTAGTGGGATTTCAAAGCTTGAAGCGAAGACTGCAAACCCAAAAGAGACTGCTGGTTCTTCTTGTGAGCTTTCACCTTCTGAAAAGCAGGACCTTCAGTGCAAAGTCACAAAGCTATTGGAGATGTTGGATGAGGTGCACTGCTTTCTTTCCTTTTTTATTCTTTCATTAATATTTTATCATATTTGCTACCAGCATTTATATCCGAAGAATTTAAGCTACATTCTGATTAAGATCGATGTAGGTTTGCTTGAATTCAAACTCCAACCATTAAGTTTATTTAGTTTGAAGAGAGTAATAATTCTTCAATCATTTTTTTGTTGTTTGTTTTTATTGACCTTCTGTGCACACCACCATAAATGCTTCTTTTTTGTGTTCTCAAGAAACCTATTAATCCATAATTATATTTCTAGAGCCTGTTTAAATGAAGTATTTTAGTTTCTGTGTTTGTGTAATTAGCAGGAGATAATCAACAGTTCTTCTACTGAGATCCTGGTCTCGTTGTACTTTTCTTGGTCAATCCCTATTTTTACACTATGAATCTATTTGTATTTGTTGATTGAATCTCCTAATAAAAATAGAGAGAGAGAGAGAGATCTGTTTGGAGGAAAACATCAATAGGACGGTCACAAATACAAAGAGTGAAATAAAATAAAAAATTAGAAAGCCTATCTTTAGTTTTCCGTTGGAGGTGAAGGAAGGGATGCAAATCTCAAGTAGTTTTTATAATCAAGTTTTCAAAAATGTTCATCTTTCTATGCTGACTCAGTTTTAATGTAATTACCCATTTTTTCTTGCTGTATGAGAAAAGTTTTAAAGAAGAAGAATTTATGGATTAACAAAAAAAAAAAAAACTGTGTCCATCTCAATAAGCTTTAAACAGGATGCAGAAATAAAACACGGCATCTTACTCAAGGATCGAAAAGAATGGTCTCAAGTAACACGTTGCTTGTCACTTGAACTTTTCATGGAATATTGACATCACACAAAACTTTCCTATGAGGGTAACTGCAAAATGGGAGAAAAGCCCATGTACAAAGTAACTTAAAAGGCAATTAAGACATGGCACAATAGTCACTGATGAAGTCCTAATGTATATAAAAATGGCATTGAACAGAAATTTAGTTGCTGCTCAAAAACATATGTAATAACTGTATTCATTAGCTTTGTTAAAACTGCTAACTGATGAATGAATAATAAGTTTGACTAGACACACAGAAGAATCAAAGTGGTGAAGCTAATAGTTTGTCTATACCCCTGGACTGGACTTGATATGTTGTCAGATGTTTATGGTTCGGTAAATCCCTGCGTGATTGAGTCAACTGGGTTCCATTAAATAAGTCTAATAGGTTGGGATTGAGGAAATAAAAATAGTGTATCTGGGTTAATAGATTTCATAACTGTATATACCTCTTTTTTCTAGAAGAAATTGTTTATATCTCTGTTGGCACTTAAATTCTCAGATAAAATTATTTGAATTGATCGATAGTCAATATTTTGTTTCTTTCTCATCAGAAAGCATTTGATTAGGAGTGTGCACTTATTATAAAGATCTTTCAGAATAATTTATAGAACATGTATTATTGTCTTACCTAAGAAGCTATTTTGACAATAATCAATCCTGAAGCATCAACATGAAATTTGTTGGTCAAATAGCTCACAGAGACAGTATGATGGTGAAGCTCAAACTTGCTTCTGTGCTAAATAATTCCAAAAAGAAAAAAAATGTAGACAATGTTTTAAGGACTACAGCTACTGGAAACATGAGGTCTTTAGTCAAAACTGCCATAAACAATATAGTTAAAAGCACATGCATAAAATCTAAATAAATGTACGTGATTTGTTTTATGTTCTTTTTAGTTACATATAATAGAATATAAGGCTAACTTTTTCTGATTGTAATTTTATCAGATGCTAGACTGCCCATCAATTAGTTGAATTGTTTCTTTTGCAGTATGATTTGACAATATTTAGATTCTCTGTAACTGACCCACTCACGATTCATTTCCTTTTATTGCAGGTTGATAGACGATATAAACACTATTACCATCAGATGCAGATAATAGTATCATATTTTGACACAATAGCAGGTTGTGGGACAGCCAAACCATACACTTCACTTGCCCTTCAAACAATATCTTGTCATTTTCGCTGCTTGAGAGATGCCATCAGTGGCCAAATTCAAGTTGCAAGAAAAAGCCTTGGCGAACCAGATAACTCAAGTAGCATGAGTGGTGGTTTATCTCGCCTTCGACACATAGATCAGCAGTTAAGGCAACAGAGAGCCATGCAGCAATTTGGAGTGATGCAACCTAATGCCTGGAGGCCACAGAGGGGTTTGCCTGAGTCATCTGTCTCAATTCTTCGTGCTTGGTTGTTTGAGCACTTCCTTCATCCGTAAGCTCAGATATCTTGTCTTTTAACTAGCTTGTTTATAAGTACAAAGGATAAGCTATTAGTTAATTAGCATCTCCTTTGCAGTTACCCAAAGGATTCTGAGAAGTTAATGCTTGCACGACAGACAGGTTTGTCCAGAAGTCAGGTATTATTAGTTATTCATGTATGAACTACGTGTCTTGTCAAGATGTGAGCCATGATTTTGTTTGTGTGCCTCTCCCTTAGCACTAATGACATCAGGATAAAAAATGTCTTAAAAGGGAATCTTTCTTTCACCTTGTAATTTTCTGTTGAGACTTTTTGTGGTCCTCTATCGATCTGTTTAGCATAAGATTAGTTTGTAGGATCAGATTTTTAAAATGATTCCTGATCATGTAGCTTATGTTTTGGCATTGAGAGTTGATTGTTAGTGATTCTATGCTATGTATTAGGTCATTGTATATTTATGGATGCTAATCCTTTCTTGATTCCAACACGATCTTTGGATTGCATAACCTATTCTATTCACATGATGTGCATTTTTGTCTATGTTGCAATAGCATTTAATAATGGAACTCCTTGCTCATTTTATGCTAGAAGACTTTAAGGTGTAATTGATCCTACTTTAACTTGTCCAGGTTGCAAACTGGTTCATAAATGCACGCGTTCGCCTTTGGAAGCCAATGATTGAAGACATGCACAAAGAAGAGTTTGGTGACATTGAGATCGACTCAAACTCTTCTTCAGAAAATGCAACAAAAGCAAAGGAAGACATTCAATCCTCTGGGGATCATGAAGAGCCGAAAAATGCAAATGCTAATAGAAGCCAAACAAGCCAGATAGGTGATTCAAAGCCCCGTCTCATTCCAGTGACCGAGTCAGCTACTGCTTTTCAGAATGAATCAATTACACAAGTCTCTAACATGAATATAAAGAACAGTGATTCGAGTTCTTTACAAGATGCTACTGCCAACGCAGATCAAAGCGGGAGGTTTTTCACATATCAGATGGCCGAGTTAGGTGAGTATGGAAACAGTGGGGTGTCACTTACACTCGGGCTGCAGCAGTGCGATGTAGGCCTTCCTATATCAGACAATCATCAGAGCTTGCTCGCATTGAGAGGGAACGATGTTTATGGCACTGCCCTCCACCTCGGCTAGATACAGATGCCTTTGATTATTCAAATGTCAGGGACCGACCGACCAACCGCAAAGATTTGGATCAACGTATCTACTACATGATTTCGTATCATAGATAGATTTACATTGGCTATGATTGCTATTGGAATGCTGAACCAGAATAATTTTTTCTAAGATGCTTTCAGGCATTGTTTTCTAGCTTATAGGGGACAGTGAGCGCAGTCATGGTATACAATGAAACATAAAGAGGTGGCTATTTGGTGGAATCATAGGGTAGTTTGTTATAAAGATATCAGCATATTTTTGTGTAATCTAAAGGGCAAAACATGTCAAGTGTTGTATATTAGTTGAATCATGGATGTCACCCAAGGCCATTGACACTGTTCGTGTAATGGAATTATTGTACTTTACATTAATAAAATCGCTGGGATTGTATAATCCAACACCAGTAGCACTGTTCTCAATTATATGTTGGGACATTCATTCCAAAACATCATCATTTAATATTTTTTAACAGTTAAGCAGACAACAAGAAGAGGAACATGTAAGAAAAGGTTCTCATTGACACACAATTCTTTACAAGGCATGCCATCCAAGAACAAGATAAAGACAGCAGCAGACAACAACACTTATTGAATTTTTGCAATCAGTTTTGTACTGATCAAAATCTAGAAGAATGCTAATGGCAGCAACAAGGCATTTGAATTCCTGCAACTGCACCAATCGCATGAAGATGACTTACTTCATTACCATACTAAAAAGAACAGACCTTTACCCAAGCATGAAGATGGAGGATTTTTCTCTACTTTCCTCTTGCTTTCTGTTCTGGCACCGACTTCTAATTGCAAGCCGGCAAGCCAAACAACTAAGAATCCAAAGAAGCAATTTGGATCGACACACACTTTACAACTGTGCCGAGATTTTCTCAGCCTTCTTTCGAGATATTAAGAACCTCCTCTTTGTGCTTTATGAAGCTCAATGCATTGGTTGAGCAACTGCAGAACATATGGCTTCTACCGCGACTCTTTTCATGACATTTGGGCATGGATCCCCACCAAAGTTGGTGGTGGAGATGGCAACCATACACCTCTGTTGTCCAATGCACTTCTGTTCAGATCAAACAAACAACAAAAAGCATAAAAGTTTAGTATGATATATGCATCAAAGTAACTGTGTCTACTTAGTTGGTGAATGCATCAAAGTAACTGTGTTGAGACCTTTTCCAAAATACTGTAGGAATTTGATGAATGGCATGCTCCCTGTTGGAAATTTCCACATGTTCCGACGGGTGTTCCAAAGCTAGCAAATTTGATGGCTGATATAACTTGTCCCGGAGTGCATTGGAGGTGGACCTTTGGCTTGTGGTGTTCTTCAGGCCGGCCATAACTCTCTATCTCCCAATTTTTTATCATGGGGTGCCATTCAGATACATCAGCACACACACTGGAGATGGATCTCTTCGCTAGAGAGATTTTTGTTGCATCACCTCCAAGTTCTTCGAATACTACTAGTAGATTTCTCGATGGCTGTAACCAGGATCGTGGCACATGGTACCTGAATATCAAATACTTAGCACCCAACACTTACTAAAATTTTGTTACAGGAATTGACAAAGCATTCCTAACAATAAATATAGAATGCAAATTTTTGTTTCTCATGCTAAAAATTACCATCTTTGGGTTGGTTGGCCGCAATTGCTTTGACACTTTGGCGATCGATATGTCCCTGTATAACTGCATGAATTGCAATGTTCATTAGGAGCAGATGCAGTCCAGTATCTTCCAATACTTTGCCCATTTACCCAAACCTCGCCCTTTCCCATACTTCCCATATCCAAAGCTAATGGCTCATCCCCATCAGGAGCATCGAAATACGCCTGCAAACGGTAATCGCGAAAACTTAGGAGCTGAAAATTATCATTTTAGATAAGAGTCATGATGATGTATGTACCTACCCGGTACCATGTTAAAGGCTGCTGATTTTGAACTACTAATGAGGATTGAATCCACTCAACAGAGAAAGCACCCTCCAAGGAATTCAAATTCATGGCTTCTCCTTTAAGACCAACCTACGAAAGGAGACACGCAAAAAAACCTATTGCTTCACTATGCTTGAAATTCAGCTCATAAACGAAAACTATAATGAGCAAACGTGATAACCTGATATGACCATTGCTGCCATGTTAGGTCCTTGCTCCCCCCATCAAAACCATGCAACACAACAGGACCTAGAACTCCAGTACTCCACAACTCATAATGCGGGCCTGCGTTCTTCACCAAAGTAATTGTACAAAAATGAAGTTCAGTGTTTGATTCCTCATCTTGGAAATATAGTTCATAGAAATGACACAAAAGAGTAACTTACTGGTAGCCCAACAGCCACACTTAACAGTGCAATTTTATTAGTTCCAGCGCGAAGATTGACATTACCAGAAAATTTGATCTTCCTATCCTTCCTGGTTCCATAAGCAGAACCTTCCATACCATAATTCAAAGTTTTAATTTTTTGATAGACAGCCTCTAAGAAACAATCAGTGTACTTGAAAGAACACAAGTGACACATTAATATACCTGAGAGTTGTCCATTAATAAAGACATGAAAAGCATGACCAGCAGATCGAACGGTGAGAACAGGATGGTGACCTCGTTGTAGGAATTCTTCAGCAGGATTGACATCAACACTAAACAAAATAACACAGCAGTGTAATTAATTCAGTGAGTGGATCAATATAGTGCATCGAAGAAAGGCAAAGAAAAATAAGACAATAGATCTAGCTACAATTAAATTGAGAAAGGTATGTTGGATAAAGTCACACCTAGTGATGTACCACAAGTAGTCACTTGTATCCCTAGTGACATTTATCTGTTCTAACAGCCCAGTCGAGGTAATGAATGAGTTTTCTCCCTGCGAGGCCACCTCCTCATCATAGGTCTCCCACACAAGTGACTGAGCATTAATTGGGTACATTTGCATTTGAGATGTTTGCACTCCGACCTGTGGTAATTTGACAACAAAAACACTTTCCAATTAGTAAGATTAACTATGATAGTATCCAAGTCATCCGATAAAATAATTGAGCTTACCTTTGCAGTGTTGAAAACTACATTTCTGCAGTCTGGTAAGATGCTGATTGACCATGGTGGGAGGCTGTAGTGCATGTTGTTGAACATTACTCTTGAAAAGGAATTTGTATCATAATTAGCAAGGAAAGCTGCACATCCTCCAGATTGGGGGCTGAAAACATGAGCCTAAATTCGAAGAAGACAATCAATTATCATTGAGGAGTCATTTTGATCTCCCAAATCATGGAAACCCTATTCTAGTTAGTGCTAACTTAGAATCTAACAAACCTCTTGGAGGCTTCCCAAAGAAGTAACAGTAGGATCAGCAGAAATAAGAGCTTGCTCACACAACTTTATGGCTCTGTGAAGCTCTTTAAGGTGCCCGTACTTTGGTTCTCGGACTAATCCTGCCATTTTGTCACAGAAAATCAGAAGATGCAAGTAACACATACTAAATCTTTCTTCTTTTTAAACACATTATATGTAGTTCAAGTGTTGAGACAAATTAATTTTCTCTAGCGTTAATAAGATATTGTGCTAATATCAGATTTCTGACAAGAATGTAGCTTATGATTGCAAATATCAAATGAAAAATAACTATTTTAAATGCTTCTAAACAACAAAGCTATGCACAAGTCGTGGAAATATAAGTGAAATATCCTGACAGACAATTATCTAGTAAAGCCACACTGCAGATGTTACGATTGAGTTGGATTTTGCAAGGGATTTTAGGTTACAGAGCAGGTGAGTATGCTATGACCCTATAGTCATTCTAATGTAGCAATTGGTCTTTAGTTCATCCTATCCAACTCAGGCAGAAAATCATTGGCAAATATTTCAATCATTTTCTTACTCTTCTTGAAAGATAAAAGAGTTATTTCTCCATCATACCATATTCGTCAATCGGTGCATCATAGTCATAACTGGTTGTGATGAAGGGTCCTCCAGCTGTATGCCCGAAATTAGTTCCTCCATGGTACTTAATAAGCAACCAAAGGAAAAAAAAATAGCAGTTTAGAATCATCAAGTGCAAAGATAATTTAGAGAGATGGATTGTAGTTCCAACCATGTAATAGTTTATAAATGAACCACCCTTTTGTATAAAACGTGCCACAGCAAATGCAAGATCTTGAACCGGTCTTTGATGGATAGTGCCTCCGAATTCTGTAAACCTATAGTGGTAGCATAGAAGGATTTTGAGAGTCCCCAGCATTATTCATATTTATCGACATGGTCATAGCGTATACAATAGTCCATGTACAAATCTCACATTTAAAAAGAAAACTGAAATTGCTTAGCAACTTACCAACCACTCCAAGCTTCTGTCCACATGGTAGGCTTATAAGGCTTATTTGGAGTAAAACTATGACAATAGAAGCCATTGCATGTATTTATCTGTTCCAAACATTAGAAACCTTCAGAAACATATAACAACAAGAAGACAAATGCAGTCTAACAAAGATAACTAGAATGAATACGTAAAATCATGCACAAGCTTATAAGGTGAATGTAGTAGATAAAGGAATACAATTCTTCCTATAATACAACTCAACACCAATTTGTGCCCTTACCACTGGTTCAGGGGCATCCTCCTCCTTACACATCACCCATGGTACACCAGTCCCCAACCCGACAGCCATTTGTGCAGCCCAGTTCACATATGCATGACCAGCAGCACCAAATGCCTTACTTTCAGGCCCATACTCATTTTCAATCTGCATTGATAAATTCCAAGGTAAAGCATTATTCTATCTCCTATCATCCTAATCTTCCCATGAAAATAAAACATGATGAGAAACAAGCCTGTGAAAGGATGATCGGTCCACCCTGAGAAGCAAAAAGTGATTCACTCTTCATAATATCAACAATTTTCTGGGTGAAACCTTGCATAGCCATCTGCAGAGAAAATTATCATATATGCTTGTAAGACATGGCGCAAATCCAACAAGCATCTCCCCCTTGAAACTTAAAGCAAACTGGGAAAACTACATTGTTCTTACAACAATTCAACACCAGGGATACAATATAGGAGGATTGACTATGGTTCAAGGAATTTACCTTGAAAGGTTCATTATCTGTTCTGAAGCTGATTCCGGGCACATATTTCAACCAAACTGGAAATCCTCTAAACAAACGAGGAAAGCGAAAATGAGGAACAAGTAAAACTTAATCACATGAAAATGAGTCATTTACAAAAATATCTGAGAGAGAAGTACCCAAAATTCCACTCTGCGCAGACATAAGGTCCAATTCGGAGGTGGACATACAGCCCCACCTTCTGGACTGTCTTGATAAACCTAACCAGATCATACCTTCCCTCGAAATTATACTGCCAGAAAAAGGAAAACAAATTGCACTGGCTCAAGGTGCTCCATCTAAAATTGATACTTTGCCCTCAAATTGAAGCACAACAAACAAAGAACCAAGAAATTAGCAAGAGAGATCTGCAAAATACACTGCCAGGTGAAGGCTCATGGCCGTTCCAGAAGACATAAGTCTGTATAACATCCAATCCTCCATCTTTAGCTTTCTGTATAAGTCCTTCCCACATCTGCCACACAGAATCAACAATCGACAATGCGCATCTAAGATTAGGGTGGAAATCCTCAACGACAGTCACCTAAAAGAAGATTAGTAAAAGATCAAGGAAAAAAAGAAGCTTTTGATGTTAGGGAAACTACTTCTGGGGTGCTTCTGGGGTAGTGAATGGAGCCTGAGATGAGGATCCTCCGCTGGCCATTGATGACGATGGCCTTCCTGTCATAGGTCACACCACATTGCGCCGCGGGAAGGAGGAAAAGCAGGAGGAGGAAGAAGAAGGGGAGTGGGGAGAGGAAATGTGGTGAGCTCTGGACTACCATTCTCAATCCCACTCCACTCTCTCAGATCTCACACTCCTCCCAGAGGGTAGAGCTAAAGGTCACCGGCGTGGTCTCTCTACAATGCCAAGGAGAGAATCCTGCTGCAGTGCAAGCTATACGAGATCAAAGCAGTCAGAATGGTGGCTGGCGAGCATTATAATTTATAACCGAAGAAAAAGGTTAAAGAACAGGTGAGTGCAGTGCGGCATCTCCCTTTACCTCCTCACACCAGACGGGCAAGGTGTAGGGCTATGGCAGTGCCAACCGTGCAGCTCATCTCATCAGCTAGAGGCCGCAAGACGCCAACTTTTTTTGCCCACAAAGCAATAAATAAGCGCATTTCTTGCTGCCCATCCTCCATGGCCGTGTTAGGTCGGGATTGAGCAGATCCGGTAAAGATTAGTTCTTGAAGGCTGGCCGACACTCTTGAATGAGAGCGGTTATGGAAGACGGTAAATCTTGAAGTGCGCGAGTAATGGATCTGTCTCGTCGGTGGGTTTTGGCTTTGCCTGTCACGCTGCAGTAGACTCCAGTACCATCATGCACGTTTGGTGCGTCCTGTCCTCTTCTGAACAAACTGCCACCGGCAAGTTCTACTCAACGAGCGACGCTGCGAGTTCATGGCGAGCAACTTGGTTGGCAACGCCACTAATCGTTGCATGAATGACGTACGAACCTAATTGCTTGTGAACAAGCAGCGTGAGTGCAATCGGACATTGAAAAGGAGGTCTAGTGGTCCTTCACATACACACAACGCTTGAGATCCAAGCAAGAAATCTGCTTTCCAAGACAAAATTAACTATTTCTTCTTTCCTGGTGGCCACAGGCGGTAGATCGCCAGGTAAATCTATGCAACAGTGAAGAACCAAAGTAAAATGACCTCCCTTCTCATTGTTTCTCTAATCTCTCATTGTTTACACTGTAATCCAGTAACTTTGAAGAAAGTACAGCGCGCCATTCCCGGCGGGGATACATCGCGGATGCTTCCTCTATCTCTTTACTCTACCTTTTCCTCAGCCCCATGACCCCATCTCCACTACAACTAAACTGTTCCTAATCGGCGACGGCTCTACGCGTTTTCTGCGCCGCGGATGGCGGAGTCAGTGATTATTTATACGTACAATTGTTTACTGATTTTTTATCTTGCTTAGCATAATCAACAAGCAAGAGGACTCAGGTTCCATTTTGATCTGGCTCTGAAAAAGATGGATTTTGTATAATTTCCAAGTAGTAGTGATCAGTACAGCAAGGACAGATTTGCTGAGACAGAGTAGGAACAGACTGCGTGCTGCAAATTATATATATGGAATCTTGCTCTCGGTGTGTTTTTGTTGTGGTGTGTCGGGTGCACCGACAACAATGATAATATATACTCGAGGAAACTATGTCTACGTCATGAAAAACTCCATTGTTGACTTGCTAAGAAAATAGGAGAAGAGGAAGAAGAAACAATGGTAATAAATATGAATGTGCTAGCAAGGCTAAATTAAAGATGAATTAAGTGGTATAAATTAAATTAAATATTATATAATTAGTTGAAATTTTATTTAACACAATGAAGTTCAAAAAATACAAAAACCAACGAACAATTTAAGGCCATAATTAAATTTACAGAGCATCAACCTATGCAAATACATGAACCACTCCAAGAAAAGCCTCAAGGAGGAAGCATATATAGTTGCAGAAACATTATAATTCTTCATGCAAAGAGTAGCCATTTCCCATGATGAGTTCTTCTTTGAAGAAATTAACCTGGATAATTTCTTATTTCTTGACTCTTACTCATTTGATGGGGAGTTTAGAACAAAGAAGCATGCACCAATTGCCAGGTAGCATAGCAGTGGAGCAAGACCCTTCAAGTAGTGTGAGCTTCCATCCTGTAAAAGTGCATGCCCTTAATTCATGAACATTATGATTCCTACAAAAGTTCCATCCTTTTTGGCTGAATCCATGCATTTTTATGAAAGGATAGCTGCAAGTTACCTGTAAAGCGAAGGCTACAACTAGAATTGCCATGAGCAATGAACCAGTTCCTAACATACCAAGATCAAGATCCATCTCGATTCCCATTATCCAGGCCACAATAATAGTTAGAGGAACCTACGAGATGTAAATTAAAGCCTTATTATATAGACTACTTATTTTAGTGCTACTTCATGTTAGTTCAATCTCCTTACCACAAACATGGATATCTGAGTTGCTGAACCAAGGGAAACACCTAGGGTAATATCCTGTCACAGTTCAACAGAGATTACCTTAATCTGTGCTTATATACACAATGAAATAGTCAAATTATACAGTGATGAGTAAAGGTTCTCTACCAGCTTGTTCTTGAAAGCAAAAATGATGGCACCAGCATGTTCTGCTGCATTTCCAACAATTGGGAGCAAGATGATGCTGATGAAGCTCACAGATAGACCCCATGAATCTGAAGCAACCTAAATATATATGGTAGAGCTCTAAGTGAAAAGATTGGAGCATGATGTAATTAAAACATATTGAAGAGGTTAAAAATTATACCTCAATAGTTTCAACAACAAACTCAGACAGCAGGGTGATCACAATGGCCATGCCCACCAACCAAGTCATTGCGCTTGCAAGTCCAATCACTGGCTGATCTTCAGTTACCACATCATCATTGTCGTCGTCCTCCTCCTGCAATTCACTCAAAGAGGACACAATTTATGATTGAGTACTCTACTATTGTTCAAAGCACCAATCCATTTGATACTATCACCTTTTGTGTTTCAAATAATTGGCTGTGGGTCTTGAGCTGGAAGAAGAGGTAAGCAACGTAGCCAAAGAGCATGATGATGCTGCAAGCTCTCGACAAAGCCAGTGCAAGAGCTGTGCTGCCGGCGGTGTGCCCTCCTGACTTGGGCGCATATCGGAACAACAACAGCAGGCTGTGGCAAAGTGCACCCAAGAGCAGAAGAGCAGTGTTCACATCAGCTTGCTTCTGCATGTATAATTAAAGCAATTAATGGAAAGATAATTGATTGATCAAGGTGAAGTGTAGTAGCAATTAATTAACCTCTAAACGCTTACTCGATCAAACAGTTGCTCCGAGTGTAGGTTGGCCAAGCCACCAGAGAAGAGAGAGGACCCAAGTACAAGTAAAAGATTGGATAGGACAGATCCAAGCAAGGAATATTTCAGGACTTCAATCTTCCCTTTTTGCAAGGCAAAGATAGCAATGATCATCTCTGTGACATTCCCACATGTTGCATTCAACAATCCACCCACTGTAGCATCAAGAACAGAAACAGCTCAAAAATAAAATATACAAATAAACCTTCGTTAATCAAGGCAAATTATTCACTGCATTACCAGTAGGACCAGTATAAAATGCTATCTGCCTGCCAAAGTCAATTGAGAAACGAACGAAGTTAATTGTATATTTAGAATCAAGATAAAGATTAAGCAATCGAGAAAGAATAACTGAAGTACGATAAGTATGAGAGAGCTTATATGTAGTACTCTGTGAGGAAGCTGACACGCTCGGCAAGTGGAGTGAGACCAAGCAAGCTCAAAGCAAACAGCCATTCCTGTTTAGAAATTTCCAAATTATACATTTGATTTCACGTCAACGAAATTAAGCAAAGTTGATTATCATTTCTTGTTCAGTTTCAACACAGCAAAATATGAATCCCGCTGAGGCATTTTGTCGAACACGTACCACTTACACAATCAATGCCTTACCATGTTCATTAAAAGTATACGTGTATATATACGTACACGTCCGAAATGGCAGTAGTTGGCGGCGATGGCGAGGGGGATGGCGAGGAAGAGGACGAAGAGCTTGGTGCCGAGGAAGATCTCCTGCAAGTTGGCGAGCAGGTCCCTTAGCAGCACGCAGCGCACCTTGGACAGCAGCGTAAGGTCCGACTTCTTCCGCAGCGACGACGACGACATGTTGTGTGCTGTGCGGCCGTGCACTTCCTTGATTATTTCCTTCTCCTTCCCCCGGCCGCGGCCGCCGCCGCCGCCGCCCAATTTAAGGTAATTCCCGGCTTCCAGTGCCGCCATGAATCTCACTCTATTAATCACTGAATAACTGTGACTGCACTCGATCACTCTATTTATATACGCGAACCCACTCCGATCGATAATACACGCTACTGCTGCGGAGACGAGCATGCCAGAGTACGCATGCATGATGCATGGCAATCAAACGGCCTGTGCACTGCGACAAAAGCCAGAGGTTTCCGGGAAGCTTCGCCGGGTTGTCGTTATGGGCAGTTGTAGCAATCGCGGAACAGGAAACGCTTGTCCGGTGGCCTCTGCCTCAATCGTGGTATATATATCTCTCAACTGATTTCTTGAGTGCCGTCTCATGGTTAAATTTGATGGGCAATTAACCAAAATCATACAACATTAATCAAAAACTCTTCTCTAATATCTCATCGTCGTATCTGACAACCTCTGCAAAAATCTGAAGCTCTTATGTGGTTGTAAAGATTAAGTCTTTGATGATTGACGTTATTTTATGATCATTTACGTGGATCGTATACGGATGAAGACGCGATTCCATGGGTCACTCGCGGTGATCCGCAACCGATCGAAGAGAGAAGCTTCCGTGAACCTTCCTCTCTGCACAAAAATACGATAAGAAGCTAAATGAGTGAAACTGAAAGAACAAAATATACAGATAGGATCACGTCTCGGCGACGTGTACGTATCATTGGAAAGCGAAAGGACTGCTACTAAAAACAAGGCATCGGATCGCTCTGTTTCAGAAGGCACTGCCGATTGGAGAAAGAGGAAGGTGGCAGGAAGTTTCCTGGCGAAAAGAACGGCGGAGGGCGGCGCGCCTCCGCCTTACATTCAGATTGCATCACTGGAGCATGCAATCAGTGGTCTTTTGTTTGTTCAGATATCTTGATTAGGTTTCTTTCGGCATATATTTTGTGATGTTGATTGATATTCTGGATGCAAGCACTGGTACCACGGTAGTACTTACTAGCTCCGTAATTCAATTTACGACGTCCGTACGGCAGACTGGTCGAGCAGAAATTTCAGTTTAATTTGGCTCTTGAAAATGTGTGAGATTATTGTT
Source organism: Curcuma caesia (assembly GCA_037834155.1). Classification (NCBI taxonomy): domain Eukaryota; kingdom Viridiplantae; phylum Streptophyta; class Magnoliopsida; order Zingiberales; family Zingiberaceae; genus Curcuma; species Curcuma caesia. The sequence continues at coordinate 19,767 of JBBMKF010099113.1, forward strand.
CCGGCTAGATGACGTGGACGGTTAAATTATCTATCAATAAATTTTTAACTCACGCATTATTGTTTTCGCCGATAAAGGAATAGGAAGAGAAACTGAATGAATAGATTAATTGGGTGTCAGAGATTTTCGATAGATCATTCCTACGCTCAAATCAGTATTGATAGAAGAAGAGAAAGAAAAAAGTGTTTGTAAAATTGCTGAACTTGTGGAGAGATGTCTTTCATATATGTGGGAGAATTTATATACTTACGAGAAAAATTATCCACATCGACCTGGGGCATACCTCTGTCAGGGCCGAGGGGACAAGTTTTAACGATTGCTGATAGGGGCTTCGATATGAGGCATCTGGGGACCAAGTCTGCCAATCTCGGAGCCAATCTATGGCTCGGCGGTTGTTGATTATATGTGCCGGCATGAGGGGATCTAGGGAACTAGACCTGATAACTTTGTAACCACCTTGACCCCGTTGGTAAAAGTTCACACGCTTGGAGGATTTTAACAGTTTCTGTAGAAGGTGATGCCTAAGATGAGGTGTGGAGACCGAGTGGGCCGAGGGGTCGTTTGGCTGAGAGATTTGTAGAGGATGAGTGGTAGAAGAGTTGATTCATCCGAGAGCCAGGCTGTCAAACTGCTAAACGGTTGAGTGGCCAAGATGATCAAAAGGTGGATTGGTTGAGCGACCGAGAGGCTACGAGACTGAGAAGAGGTGAGCTAGTATGACCGAGTGTAACGACCCGGCCCCTCGGCCCCTTGGGCGGCCCCTTGGCGGTCCCTTGGGCGGCCCACTTTTTTATTGTAACGACCCGGCCCTT
>JBBMKF010099322.1:0-20573 GCA_037834155.1 Curcuma caesia
ATCTGATCATAAAAGACAATCACATGGCCAGTAGGAGGACAACAAGGCCTAGGATCATGTAGAGGCACATAAATTGTGTGATCAAGAGGAATTTTGAATTGGCCAGTAGGAGAACATGCTGACAGCATCCCGATCATAAACACTGCATCAGATTTTGAACCATGGAAGGTTGGAAGAAGAAAAAGCCTTATAGATAAGGACCTACGTAAAAGAAGATGGGACACAACAAAGCAACCGGATACAAAAGGGCACAGGCTTGATAGCAATTAAATTTGATATACCGGTGAAATCGTCCGGCAAAGACGACGCGAGTAGAATGAAGTCGTTAGATCACGATGGGTCGACGCAAGGAGTTAAAAAGGAAAGATAAGGGGGAACACCTCTATCTATGATGGCTGCTATCCTTTTATAATATGGTTTCTGAAATAGTCTAACTATTGGAAAAATATTCCATGATAGCCGTTTCGATGAGCGAAAGAAGTGGTCCGCTTATTTGTAATATTCCTACTTTTATGAAAAAAACTTGTCATAACTCTGAGAAAGCTCAATGAACGCATGGGGAAGTAAACTAAGCTTGTAGAAAGCTCGGCATATACACAGAGAAACTTGTCATAACTCTGAGAGAGCTCGGTGAACGCATGGGGAAGTAAACCAAGCTTGTAGAAAGCTCGGCATATACACAAAGAAACTTGTCATAACTCTGAGAGAGCTCGGTGAACGCATGGGGAAGTAAATCAAGCTTGTAGAAAGCTCGACATATACATAGAGAAACTTGCCATAACTCTGAGAAAGCTCGGTGAACACGTGAGGAAGTCAACCAAGCTTTTAGAAAGCTCGGCACAGGCACGAAGAAACTTATCATATCATAATTTTGAGAAAGCTCGGTGGCCGCATAAGGAAGCAAGCTCGGCTCAGAAAGAGCTTGGCAGGAACATACGAAAGCATACCAAGCTCCTAGAAAGCGCGGATCAGACTTAAAGATGAGTGGCGAGGACATAAATTAACAAAACATGAATAGATCTGTGGTTGTCTACCTCCTCAAAACGCACTAAGCCTCACACTCGCAGACCTCTTTATAGCATAGCTTCCTTTGCTAAATCTAGTCATAGCTGGAGCAACAACATGTATCGAGACGCAATTTAAGACATTTATAATTTGCTCACCTAATGAATTCATGATAAAGCCCAGCCTTAACCCTCCCAACGTAATACCACATTTAGCTAATAAGCACCAGTCCGACCTCAAGGAAATATATTTAGATTAGTCGCAACCTATTCGAGCACCCCTTCGACTGGACTGGAAAGTAGATATTGCGAAAAGCCAGATTTGCAATTAGAGCAGAAAAGAGAAGTACTAATATACCTTAAGAAAAGACTCCCGGGACAGCATCTCCTCCAGGGAGCACTGCATTAGGTAGGAAAGGTTTAAAACACCTATGACATGGAAAACGACAAAAGCATGTCAACCAGGGGGCTTGTCTCACACCTTGCGAGAATCACATAAATTAAAGATCTATTCCTTTTGAAACCAAATCAAATCACACACGTTGTTTACCAAACCATAAAAATAAATAAATAAATAAATAAATAAATAAAATAATAAGATAGATAAGGAAAATTTCAAGCTTAGATTAATCTCGGTTAAGCCTAAGTATGAGGCTACTACATGGTACGAAATAAAGTATAAAAAGCCTAAAAATATTACATAAAGGGAGTTCCACATATCAATAAAGTTTTATAGTATCACACAAAAAGAATGACTAGTCTTGGATCTCCGATTTTGGCAAACTATCCCAAACTTTTTTAGGATTTAAGAAACTTAGGTCGGCTCCCTTCGGTATCAGTCCTGATTGGACAAATTGCTTGTTCGCGCCATCAAACCCATATCTCAACATTTTGCTAGTTTTAACTCCTAGTAGCTCATAAAATTTCTGAGACTTCAAGAAGGCAGCCTTCTTCTCCTGCCAGCGATTCTCCTCCTCTTCCTTTAGCTCGACCAGTTCTTTATGAAAATCAAATAAAGTCTTCTCATGATCAGAATATAACTGCTCTCGAAGCCCCTTTTCCTCAACTAACTGGAGTTCTAGGGCTTGCCTCTAACATATACTCTCTTGTAGCTCCCTCTGAAGTCCTTCTTGCTGGATTCGATGGGCGGTCAAGTCACTCTCTATTTTATCTTTCTCCTCTCGTAAGTGATCGACCTCCTTTTGGACAGTAGCGATCTCCCCTTGAGAGGTCTTCAAGGCAGCCCGGGAAGTCTGTAGTTCTTGCTCTAGCTGAAGGAGGCGACAAGTCCTGAGCTCGGTGTCTTTGTTCATTTTTAGTAAATCTGCTGAGACTCTGTTAGCCTCGGCACGAGCCTCCGTAGCCTCCAGACGGACCTTTTCCACATCAGCTCTAGCTCGAGCTACCTCCACATCAAGAACAAAACCTTTTAGATGATTCTGAAGCTCGACCACTTGGGTCTCTAGCAAACGATTGTTAGATTCCATTAGCGGGACTCGGCGTTCTAATTCCTGGTACTCTTTCAAAATCTGACAGCAACCATAAAGGATTCCAGAAATAACTATACAAACAAAAAAATATACCTTAGCAAAGGAACCATTCAGGTGCTAACAAAGTAAGGAAGTGGTCATTTTAGGCAAAATTTCTATCTCGTATCGACGGAAGTCCTCCACAGAAGTACGAGCCCTCTCAGTTCTTCCAGCAGTAGGCCATGGACCTTCCTCTGTGACATTTTGAGGAGCACAGGAAGGACGAGCAGATCGGGATTCTTTCCCATGTCTTGCACATGTACGGGAAACTGGAGCAGTTTCAGAGGAGGTGGCAGGAGCCTTTCTTTTATCATGCCGATGCTTGGTCCGGGCCTCCGGAGGTAGATATCGCAGTGGAGAGATTGCCAATGGAATTGCGTCAAATGATCCGTCTCTGACCTCTGGAGTTACAGTCTCCCAGATCTCCAAAGGAGCATGTCCTTGGCCGAGCTCTACTTGGTCTTCAAAGGATTTATTTTCTCTTTCTCTACTCCTCTTTTTTGATCAGGTCTCCCTAACAGTCTGAGACATGGTAATTTCTGGCACTGGTTCAGGTACTTGGTAATTATCTACCTCCACTACTATATCGGAGATCTCCTCTTCAAGGGGTCCTACGGAGGCATATATGTGAACTAAGGCCTCGAAGGGGGCAGACGGTAGTACATCCTCCTTATTAGCAGACGGTGGTACATCCTCCTTATTAGCAGCAAACGAAAAATCTTCTATCTCAGCAGCAATCGCAGAGTTTCGCTTCTCGAGAGTAGCAGCAAAAGACCCAGCTGCGTCCTCAGATACCCACCAGCTGTTAGTGGTGGTGAGCTCCCACTTCAAATTATTCTAACTGAAGTAGCCCACATAATGTCACCTACAACCATAGAAGGAGATTAGTTAGCATTACAAAAGAACTTGAGATAAGAATGGGAAAACTCACGTAGAGAAGCATCCAGAGGGATAGCATTGGGGCTCAGGCCAGCTCGGTAAAGTAGGACCTCGTTAGCAATCAACCAGTTCACATTGAATTTCAGATTCGACAAAAAAGAAGCTGCATTCAAAAAAGAGGGCTCTGATCGATATGGACCCAAGGAAGGCTGAGGCAACATTTCAGACCGCCAGAAGGTCGACCAGGTATAAGGACAAGGAGGTTTGATAAAGAAGAATCTATACTTCCAACCTTTGTGAGAAGTCAGAATCTTAGCTAAAAACTTGAAACCTGACCTAGCAGTTAAATATATTACACCAACCTCACCCTTCTTAGGGAAAAGGAAATAGTGAAACATAGAAGAGTCACAAGCGATTTGATAGATTTGGAAAATAATGGCAGCACTACAGATGAACCTGTAAGAATTAGGAGCTAGCTGAGAAAGGAAACACTGAAAATAAGTAGTCAAATCTTGCAGGAAGGGAGGAATAGGAAATCGTAGTCCTCCCTCCAGCTTCCCCTGAAAGAAAGTGACAAAACCCTGGAGGGGGTTCGTTAGGTCGTTGATCAAAAGTAGGTAGAAGGATTTGGTGATTGGAAGGAATACAGAACTGAGCTCAAAGCAGTATCTCGTCTTCCGCAGTAGATAAAGTGGACCTCTGGACCTCATACCAAGAGGTAGAAGTCGCCATAAGAAAATGCTAAGAAAGGACAGGAAGAGGTTAAGTTTTTTACTAAAACAAGGACAAGGGCTGTTACAAGACGACAAGGACACGGGGGTATGGGGAATAAGGCGCAAGGGACAGAATGAAGATCATCGCTAAGTCAGAAGACGACCAAGGCAAAAAGCTAGGGTTTAATCAAGCGTAGTGCAGAAAGAAAATGGAGACAGCAGAAGTAAGAGAGGATGAAGAAGGAAGCACGACTTACAGAAAATACGAAGATCGCTGACAAAGTTCGAGCAAGGGCCACAGAGAGCACGAAAGCAGGAAGGGGAAGTTAGGGTTCGTCGAAGCAAGTAAAGGAGAAGAAGGAATGAAAGACATTTAAATCGAACGGTTATCTGATCTCAGCCGGCGGAGATCAAATCTCAAATCTATGGACAAAATAAGCCAATAAATAAGCCGAAAAACTTACCAGAACAGTCTTAATTAAAAATAGATCGAAGAAGGAAGAGGAGTTAGCGGTTTAAGTTAAACTCGAGTTTAGTTAGTCAGACTTCGCTTCCTTCGACTAAACTAAGTCGGGAGGCTTGTGATCCGGCGAGAATATCTGGTGATGACGTGGATGAAGGGTAAAGAGATATGGAAAGCTAATAAAATCGCTCAGAGGATCCCGATCTCTTGGGGGTCATAATAAATGTAAGAAGGGGCCGACCTCCTTAAAAGGGTAGCACCTTCCTCAGTACAATAGCCGAGGTCTTCTTACCTTCATCTGATATGTCCCGACCTCTTATCATGATCCTAGCGAAATGCTGGCGAACATACACAGATGCTTAGTAATGACCTGAGCAACGGGTAAGAGGGGAACCATGGAGGATAGGTAAAATACCCCTGCAAAAAGCCCCGACCCCTTAGTTCCAATACTCTCATCCCAACCAAACCGCAGACCTCATTGTAAGGTCGGCACATACCTTGACACTTAAGATGAGCTCTTTGTAATTTTGGTCTATAAAATACGATTCCTCATAATAATCTTAACAGGATACGAGCATTATCGATCGACCTCATTATGAGGTCGACATTTGATAGGATGCCTAGGCCGACCTCTCCCTCACCTCGGTCTATATAACCCGATCTCTTACGATCACCTTAGCATCAAACTGACTTCATATACCAACCTCATTATAAGGTCAGCATGTGCCATGATACTTAGAACAATGGTATACAGACCCCACCCTTTTACAACAAAGCTTAGCAAAGTACAAATATCACATACCGACCTCATGACTTGGTTCCGGTATCACATATTGACCTCATGACTTGGTCCCGGTATCACATACCAACCTCATGACCTGGTCTCGGTATCACATACCAACCTCATGACCTATTCCCGGTGTCACATACCGACCTTGTGAATGGGACCTTACCTCATGAACAGACCTCATCCTAATACCGCACCATAAGCTTCGGCGCCTGCCTCAGACCGCTCGATAGTTCATATAAGAGTTCGCGTATTTTAACGTGCAGATACACGTATAGGAGAGCTCAAAAAATCACCTCGGTCAGCTATGACATAAGTAGAAAGCTTGGATACGTACTTAATTCAGTTCAATTATATAAGCTCAGACAATGATAACATAGTCTGGCCACCTATACCAATCAGCCACGCCTATTCTGACCTCAAGTAGCAAGGCGTCCATCAACAGATAATCATGCTGACTTCTTCGGCGCCGGACTTCACCACTCATCTAGAAGAATAAGGATAAGGACCGAAGGCCTAGACTAATTGGCCCCCAGTCATCCTAGCCGTCAAATAAAGATAACGAACATCCTTGAGCCAGCAGATACGTTGATGGCGCTGTCCCAACCAATCAGAAGCAAGGAGATCCGATGATCACGTCCCCGCTTCATCTATATAAACCCCACAGGTATAAAAAAGAGGCAAAGGTTGACGTGGTCTTTTATTGACGGGTAACCAAAGGTTGATGTGGCCTTTTATTAACTGGTGGCTTGACTGTCGTCGGTATCGAATCGGAACAAAAGTGTTACATATACACTTGCAAGTGACCATAAGGCTTCGGTGTTTGAAGGCGAGTCAATAATTGACATAAGATTTATCACACAGCTAGTTTAGAAGAGTTCTCTACTTGGAATTCTTTCGAGTGGGTTATGATTATATTAAGTAACTCTTGGATGTGTTCTATACAATATGATAAACACGATCTTGTTTCTTAAGTGCACATCTTAGTTGTAAGAGGATAGAATTACATGGTAACTATGCTACAAAAGAGGTTTTGTAGAACCCACTAATTTTACACTATCTATGAGTCACACACATAAGACTCAAGTGCTCGGTGTGATAGCCCCCGGGACATAACTGAGTTGGTTACGACGCAACATAGTTGCAGAAGAGGACAAGGGTTCGAATTCTGATGAAGCTAGGCAATACCTTTCTGTGTCGTAACCAATTGTAATTTTTCGATTTACCTCCTCACAGATGGTCGTGGAATCGATCGTGTGATACCACTAAGATGACAGATTCCATTTTTTTTTTAATGCAGAAAAGTGCTCGACGTGATATTCATTTATCTAATGGGAGGATATGCACATAATTATGAGTCAATCATCCTAATTTATTATCGAATAATTAATAGTTAATTAATCAACCTAATTAATATACAATTTAATTAGAATAAATTAAAAGTAACTTTAATTTATGCGTCCATTTTCTTGCTTTTCTCTTACCTTTGTCCGACCTATGGCCGTTTGAAATCACGGCAGAAATTGTCATAAAATTATATTATCGAATAATATAATAAATAATATCACAAATGCCCACCTCATCAATCGCGATTAAAATACTGTTTTCAAATCAACATGAATTACAATTAAAATAATATTTAAACCTTCCAAATTTTAATTTCTCTACTCTTGTGTTTACTAGTATAAGAAAGGAACAGATAAAAACTCTTTTATTTATTGTATTTTATTCTACAGAGAGAAATAATAATAATAATAATAATAATAATAATAATAATAATAATAATAATAATAATAATAATAATAATAATAATAATAAAAAAGAGATTCATCGTCATATGCTTGGGATATCGTTTGAAACTTGTTCTCTAGTCTTCACGCCCAATTATAAGTTGTAGGTATTTTTTCTCTTGCTTAAATGCTTAGATTTTGTGGGATTAATTTGTGCTACAGGAAAATAGTACATTTACGAGTAGATCATAATTATCTCTCTAGGCGATGCATCAAAAATTCATCATTATGGTAGATGCTAAAGTGGATGTCTCGGTCTTGGATAAAGACTACCATGCACACAAGGAAATACACATCAGAGGGCATCGGAGTACTGTCCGATAAAAGTTCTTCCGATGTTTAAATCATTTCGGTGCCCCAATAGCCAAGTTGCAATAGAAAAGTAATAGAGAATGAAAGTAGAATTGGGTCAAGATGCTCACACCACCATCAACTTTACAATTTATATAGGATCAATATTCAAACCCTAAACCTTAGGGTTGTTAGACCCTAAGGATTGTGGATTATGGAAGTGCATATTGTAAAAAAGCAATGTTCGGTTATGACCCATAATTGCAAGGACTATGTGTAATTGTGCTACAAAGAGAGAGCTCAAAGTGCTCAAAGGGAGAGCTTAGGGAGCTTGGATTATAGAACTGATCCGAGAGCTCTTGGAGCAATGCTCAGAGGGAAAAGCTTTGGAAGTTTGGATTGGAGTGGGGAGTTTTGAGTGCTTGGAGGCGAGAGTTCGAGGAGTTCAAATATGAGAGTTCAAGGGTCATTGAGTGCTCAGAGGAGAGAGCTCAAATTGGAGAATTGGGGGAGCTCTAAGTGCTTGGAGGGGAGTGAAAGGATTAAGTCTTGATTACGTGGGCTTATACTTGAATTGACACCAACAATATTGTCATTAAAAAATTAAATCCCAATTAAGTGATCAAATACTTGTAACATTAAGAGGGGTTTAGATATTAGATGTGGATTTAATGTGTAGATCCGTTAACCCGGTTGATTAACATTAATGGGTTGTTAATTAGGAATGAGTTTTATGTAGATGGTCCGGTAGGATGGACCAAGGTATAAAGGAAGAAACGTTGATTCATTTGGGCAAGATCTTATGATCTCGAGAAAAAGAGCTTTTTCTTCCTCCTCTTTTCCCCATTGAGAAGGAATCTAGTTGTCACCCATTCCTATAGAAGACTTCCGCTACATTATAGGAATCTCCGGCGATAAGTAAGACACAATGACATTAACTCTCAATTCAGGTTAGCCCTTTGGTTTCCATTGCAATTTAGTTTCCTATATTGTCTTATTGATGAATGATAACTAGATCCTTTAGATGCATCATTGATTAAGTTTGATGTATCGTTAAGTTCTTTCAATTGGTATATTTTCGATGATTTGGAAAATATACATCAATTTTGCATTTGATTTTATTTGGTTGAGCGAAATTGATGCATATCTGTCGAATGTAGCATGTATAGGTTAGGATTAAACCTAGTAATCAAGTTTTTCACATTAACCACAAAGAACGCAATTAATGGTGCAATTTTATGGGTTTCTGAGTTGAACAAATGCCTAAAAATCAAGTTTTCAACTACCAATCTATTGGTGAAACTCACCAATTGATTGCTTGATGTAAAACTAGTCACAAAATGGTCTAGAATCGATTAGTGGGTTCGACTGACATGCACCAATCGATTAGCAAGGGCCGATTGCTGAGCCCATAATTATGCATAGAATGATTTGAAATTGATTGGGCAGTTCGACTGGTTGTCACCAATTGATTGCCATGAGAATAATTGATTGTTGAACTTGAGTTTGGACACAATAGGGTTCTAAATTGATTGAAAGATCAATTGGTTGATACCAGTCGATTAACATGAGGATTCAATCGATTGTTGAACCTAGGGTCATGTACAGAAGGTCACGGAATCGATTAGGCAAATTGATTGGTTCACACCAATTTATTGCCGTAAGGAGCCAATCACTTGTTGTTCATCGGGTTATCCATAGAAGGTTTCTAAATTGATTGGTGGGTTCAACTAGTCTTTACCAATTGATTGTCGTGAGGCGCCAATCAATTGGGGTGGATAAACTGGTGAACAAAAGCATTCCGAATTGATCAGGGAACTCGATTGTTGTGGAGCAATCGATTACTGGCAATCCATTGCTATGTCTTGGAAATTAACACATAAGGAGTATCAATTGATTGCTACTTGTTGGCAATCAATTGAGAAGTGTATCAATTGATTGCTACTTGTTGGCAATCAATTGAGAAGTGTATCAATCTACTGGTAGCTAACACCAATTGATTGATAACTAATTAGTTGCATTTTCAATAATTTTTTTTGGATTCTTCTTCGCGCATGCTACTTAGTCGAATCAATATTATCGCCAAAGCGAGAACTATTAGGGAGGCTTGAGGTATTTGCGTAGAGGGATGTATATCCATGCTAAAGATGGTTGTCCCAAAGGAAAGTCATTCTTTATGTCGGATCTATATTTAAGGAAGCTCACAAATCTAGTTTGGCTTCTAAGTTATGTGCATAGTGTGTCGGCCTAAAGGAAGGGGCACTATGTGGCCGATTAGAAGTATTATGAGTGATAGTTGAAAACATAAACTAAGGAAGCTCATAAATAAAGTATCATGCGTGTAATGCGTCAACCCAAAAGAAGATGAGTTATGTGAAAGATGAAGGTGATTATGAGTTGTTTGTAGAGTACCACTAGCAAGTTACATTTTAATCCAAAGATTTAATGTGATGTTGCACTAGGTATCTCAATTAATGCCCCTAAAATTACATGTTTGTTGTTGCATTTTGTTACTGCACAACTATAAAGATACATGCTTTATTTGTTAAATTGAGTCATGCTCTTTTCTTTTGTTTATGTAGCACTCTCAATATATTTGAACAACATCCCTGTGATTATCGACACAAACTATGGTTAATGGACAGAGCATATCATGGTATTACTAGGTTACATGGATCTAGACTTTGCATTTAGGCATGATTGCTCTACACCTTTATTTAGTGATTCCATTGCAAATCAAAAGGTAATCTTTGAAAAGTGGGAGCGATCAAATGTCATGAGTCTTGCAATCATGAAGATGTCTATTTTGGAATCTATTAGAGGTTCGATAGCTAAGAATGAAGATGGCAAAATCTTCATTAAGGAGTTAGCAAACTGATTTGCCTCAAACGAAAAGAACAAAAAGGTTAAGACTACCACACTTCTTACAAAGTTGGTGTCCATGCGGTATAACGGGAAGGGTAGTATTAGAGAGTAGATCATGGAGATATCAAATTTGATTATAAGGCATCGAATACAAAAGCTTGAAATGTTTAAAAGCGTACTTGTGAATATTATCTTAATCTCTCTGCCTACACAATTTACTCCTTTTAAGATTAGCTATAATACTCAAAAGGAGAAATGGATACTGAATGAGCTTATAGCTCATAGTGTACAGGAAGAAGAGAGATTAAGACATGACATATCTCTTAGTGCTCATTTTACATCCTTATCTCAATATTTGAACAAGAAGAAGAAAAGAATAAGAGTAAGGGCAAGGGTAAACAACCTACAGTGACTAGGACTTTGGACATAAGGTGCAAAAATAATAAGATCCGGATCCAACTTGTTATTTTTGTAAAAAGAAAGGTCACTGAAGAAGGATTGCCCTATATTCGCCAACTTACGAGTCAAGAAAGGCAAACTTTTCAATTTTGTCAATTTAGAAGTCAACCTAACTACTGTACCTAATAACACTTAATGGATAGATACGGATGCAACTATTCACATAAGTATAACTATGTAGGATTGCTATTGGAATCGATTGTCAATTGATGTTGAAAGATCTACACCGAAACTGGCAAGAAGATAAAAGTAGAGACAATAGATGTCTTTAGATTTTGTTTAGGGATGAATGTACTTTTGAATTTGAAAAATACATTTGTAGTGACATCATTTAGATGGAACATAATTTCTATTTCATGTTTGGATAAATCTAGATACACTTATTCATTTGAAAATGGAAAGTTTAGTATTTTCAAAATTCTATTTTGTGTGGTACTGGTTCCTTGATTAACAAACTATATAGATTAATTAGACACTGAAACTCATATAGATAATATTATGATGCATAGTATAATTCGAAGCGTGGTGTGACAAACGAGAGTTCATCCATGTTGTGGCATAGACATTTAGACATATCTCTAAACAACGCATAGAAATATTAATGTCACTAGGAATTCTTGATTCCCTTGATATGTCAAATTTTGAAATCTACATTGAGTGTATCAAGGGAAAGACTACTAATAAAAGTAATAAAGGTTCAAGACGAAGTAATGAGGTCTTAGAGCTGATACATACGGATATATATAAACTGTTCCCTATGGCTTCTTGGAATGGTCAATCATATTTTATCATCTTTATAGACAACCATTCCTAATACAGATACTGGTACCTTATTCACGAGAAGTCACAATTCCTAGACATGTTCAAAACCTCCAAAATCGAAGTTTAAAATCAACTTGGTAAGAAGATTAAGATTGTATAGATTAGACCGTGGTAGTGAATACTATAATATATCTGATGGATCAGGTGAATAATGTTCTAGACCATTTATGAATTATCTTGTTGAGTGTGGAATCATGGTGCAATACACCATGCTTGAGACCTCTTAGTAGAATGGTGTAGTAGAATGATGAAACCAAACCCTAAAAGATATGGTGAAATGTATGATGATATTTTTTCCCTACCAGAGTCTTTATGAAGTGAGACACTCAAGACTGTAGTTACTTACTCAACAAAGTTCCTAGTAAGACGGTAATGAAAATTCTATACAAGTTATGGGTAGGTAGAGCGCCTAGTATTAGGCATCTACACGCCTAGATAGATAGAGTCTGTTGTAGGGATAGAGTCGCCTACAACAAACTCTTCACTATTTGGAACAATACAAAAGAGTCACCTACAATAAATTATCCACTATCCGCGATAGTGTAACTTTTCCTCAATCAGGGACAAAATCACCTATAACATACTATTCACTATCTGGAACTGTGTAAAAGAGTCGTCTTCAATAAATTATCCACTATCTAAGATAATGCAACTCTTCATTTGTCAAGGACAGAGTCGCCTACAACAAACTCTTTATTTTTTAGAAGTTAAAATGAGTTGTTTATAACAAATTACCACTATCCAAGATAGTACAACTTTTCCTCTATTAGAGATAGAGTCACCTACAATAAACTCTTCACGACTATCTAGGATAGTGCAAAAGAGTCACCTTCAATAAATTATCAACTATCTGAGATATGAACGAATTTTAAATTCCCTAACCACATGAATTCAAGGAACCAAAATATAATTCATGCAGAGAGAGAAAACAAACCAATCATAAAGCATGAAAATCTAGTTTCTACGAAACATGGAATAACAAAATAAAAATACTAAAAATAATAATAAGAAATCTGATTGGAGAGTCATTGTTCTTATCCTACAGTATCAACTGCTTGATTCCTGTGGAAGAAGATGAAGCGGAAACAAGAGGATGGTTTTTCAAGGGAATTAGAGTGACGGCACCGTAAAACCTTTGTCAATAGGGCACAAAGGCAAAATCTCAAGAAACCCTAAACCTCAAGGACCAATCCTATATATAGAAATCTGATCTGTTATTAGCCCATAGATAATAATGGATCAGGCTAATGGGTTCTACATATTTAATCAACATCTAATAATTTGAAATCCAATAAACCTTAGTTATATCACTTAAATGGGTTCAGTTCGTATCTGCATATACAAATTATAATTAATCCCATATTAAGAGATTAAACAATCTTCCACTTGGGCAACATGTGATATGTATATGATATACGACTATAACTTCAGTTAATATCAAACTCTTTGGGTACAAAGTACCCTTGTTTATAATTTGGTCTATTAACTTTATTAGTAAAGGACTAAAGAAGATCATATCTATTATATATGTCTGTAATAAGCTCTAACAATAATCACAATACCAATATCATTAATGATATAGATTAAGATATGGATATGTAGTATGAAAATTATATGAAATATGATCATTATATATCAATTTTTAATTGGTCCTGAATAATCCAAAAGGGTCTGATCATATTTGCAAATACTTTATGTTAAACTACAATAGAGAATCATAGTCCAAGTCTTATGATTCCAAAAGAAATTTGTATTATATTCACGAACACCAAATGCTAAACTGTAGTAGTAAATCATAATACTTATTTCAAAATGTCAAACAAACATATAAATACTCATTAATATTTTAAACTTTAAATACGTACAATAATCAAAATAAAATGTCTATCTTTATTAACAAATATAGAGCAATAAAATAAATTTAGACTCCCGTTAGATAAATTCTTCTTCTATAAGAAGAACTCCCATATCCACAAGATACGCATGAAACACCTTAAGCACCAAGTCCTTGGTAAGTGGATCTGTCAACATGTAATCTATACTAATGTGCTCTATCATCACCTTATGACTTGGAACTCTTTCTTTAACCACTAGAAACTTGATGTCGATATGCTTGGACTTTGACGAATTATGATTGTTCTTGGTATAAAGTTCTATGACTTTATTATCACATTTGATCCTCAATGGCCTGCCAATACCATCAATGATATGCAACACTGTATTGAAATTCTACATCCAAATCCCATGATTGGATGCTTCGTAGCATGCTCTCAACTCTGCCTCCATAGTAGAAGTAGCTACTAGCGTCTGCTAGGCGCTCTTCCAAGATATAGCCCATCTAGCCAGTATGAAAATATAGCCTAAAGTGGACCGCCTACTATCCAAGCATATAGAAAAATCAGAGTTTAAATATTCAATCACCTCTAGGTGATCTGACCTCTGATACGTGAGCATATGCCCTTTAGTTCTTTGCAAATATTGCACCACTCTCTTTACCACTTTCTAGTGTGATGGTTCTAGATTACTTACATATCTACCTAACATCCCCACTATGAATGTTATATCTGGTTGTATATAAACTTATGCATACATGAGACTTCCCACAGCTGACGCATAAGGGAATTGGTCCATCTCCTTCAGAGTCTGAATATTCAATCACCTTCAGCTGATTTGACCTCTAATACATGAGCATATGTCTTTTAGTTCCTTGTAAATATCACACTACTCTCTTTATCACTTTCTAGTGTGATAGTTCTGAATTACTTACATATCTGTCTAACATCCTCACTATGAATGTTATATTTGGTCGTGTATAAATTTATGCATATATGAGACTTCCAATAGCTAATACATAAGGAAATTGGTCCATCTCCTTTCTTTCAAGTTTAAGTCGTGGATATGGTTGTAGGTTGAATCTGTCTCCTCTAGACATAGGTGTGTATCATCAGATGTACAATTTTGTATGTCATACCTTATAAACATCTTTTCAATATAAGCTTTTTGTGAAAGACCAAGAATATCTCTTGAACGATCACAACATATCTGTATGTCTAATATAAATGATGCTTCAACAAGATCTTTTATTTCAAAATGATTGGATAAAAATGATTTAGTTTCATGTAGCAGACCCTTATTATTGCTCGTAAGTAATATGTCATCCACATACAGGATAAGTATAACAAACTTGCTCCCACTGAACTTGTTATATATGCACTGATCAACAGGTTTCTCTCTAAATCTAAATGAGATGACAACTTGATCAAATTTTTGATACCATTGACAGGATGTCTGTTTTAAATCATAAATGGACTTCTTTAATCTACATACTAGGTGCTTGGAATCTTTAGACTTAGAGTTTTTCGATTGCACCATATATATAGACTTCTCAATATCTCCATTGAGAAATGTAGTATTTATGTCCATCTGATGTATCTCCAAATTAAAATGAGTTATAAGTATTATGATTACCATAAGAGAGTCTTTCATTGACACAGGTAAGAAAGTCTCCTTGCAATCAATGTGTTCCTTCTGAGTGAATCCCTTGGCAACAAGATGAGACTTATACTTTTTGACATTGCCCCTTGAATCCCATTTGGTTTTAAATATCTATTTACAACCAAGGGTTTCGTACCTTCTGGCAATTTGACAAATTTTCAAGCGTCATTGTCTACCATAGACTTCAATTCTTCTTGCATGGCGTTAATCCACCTTTTAGGGTTATAGCATTGTTTGAATGCTTGCAAAGATGCAAGATCATTTTCCAACCTAATGCCAAATTCGTACCCTTAGAGATAAACATAATCACAAGAAATTATGGATCTCCGTTCCCTCGTAGATCGCCTTAAAGATACTTATTCTTGAGATGGTTGAAGTACTTGTTCATCAATGCGTGTATCTCACTTTGAGTGGAGGATAGGTTACCCTGTTTTGCCATAGACTTATTCTTGGATTTTGGTTTTGGTGTTTAGCTCGAGTAGGATAGGTTGCCCTGTTTTGTTAGATTCGGTTGATTAGCTTACTGTGGGATCCGGTTGTAACCAATGGGATTATGAATTTCATTAGTTTAAATGGGTTTTAGATGCTAGGTTTAATGTTGAAATTTATTAGGATTTACTTTGTTGCAAGTTTGGACAGGGACTAAAGTAGTTTGATTAATTAGGTTGATGGATGTTATAGGTTAGGTTGGATTGGATCAATGAAATTGTATTTGATCCTTAGCTTGAGTTTAAACTAACTTGTATCAATTTGACTTGATCAGTTGGTTTAGATTCGGTTGAAGATCAATTAAAATGAGATTAACTCGTGTTTAATTAGTATGAGTTAATTGGATGGGTTAGATTTGATTAGGTTGGTGGGATTTGGATTTAACAATTGGATTATGAATCCAATTGGATTATAGTTTTAATTGAATTGTGGTTAGGGTTATTTTTAGGTAAAATTTAATGTATTGTTGTATTTAGTATTGTATGTTGCAATTTGCAGGACTTTAACTTGTTGATCTTGATATATACGGAGTTTTATATTTTTCTGGGGGTTCTTTTATCGACGTTCGTCAAATCAGGTGGGTACCCCTGTACTTGGTCAATACAGGTTTCGTTCATAGTGCATGATCTATTATAAAATTGTTATCAATTATCCTGTTGTTATCCTTGTTACTTATATTAGTTATCTTGTTGATATCCTGTTTCACTCGTTGCTTGATAGATGTCTGTTGACCCTTGATACAATCTATTTGTTGTCAATACAGTCTCAATTATGTATCATTGATCTGTGATGACTTATCTTGATTTTATGTTGATTATACCTGAGTAGATGTAGTCATTATTTGATGAGTTGAGTATCATAACATCTACATGCTAGTGGTAGGTGTTGTTGGCTGTTATTGTTGTTGTTGGTACTCACCTGACACCGTATTGTGGTGGGACAGAGGTGAGAGCATTTGTTACACTATGTTGGGTGCAATCAGGACTGATTAGATAGCTCTCCTGAGATACTGCCTGCTCCCCACTTGATTAGTAGTAGTTTGTTATTGGAGTCTGTGCAATTGTCCTATCGTGCACCTTAGTTCACTGCACTAGGTGGGTGACTGAGGATAGCGAGTGCAAACAGTGACCATGCATGTTGCCTATGATGTGTGATGCATATATGCATGCATTTGCTGGTATATTATACTACATTTGTTGTTTTACAATATCTTTGTGTGTGACTATTGCACTTGTTTGATACGTGATTGTTGCATTGTATGACATTACATACATTATTTAAATTCGCATGATTCCTATTACCTGTTAAGTAGTATTAACATTTTTCTTATATATCTGTTGGAGAGACTGTATATCCTTTGATATCTCTGTTGATATATATGTTGTGACCTTCTATCTTGTATTCCACTGAGTATTTTATACTCACTACCCAGACCCTGGGGTGTCTTTTATTCTTCCCCAGGTAGCAGATAGAGAGATTTACTTGGAGCTTAGAGTTCTGCCAGACTGCCTCCATCTCACAGCAAGAGAATTTATTTTGTGATTTTACTTCGTATAGATTTTGGTTGTATTTGGTCTGTGAACTTTTTTCATGGACTTGTAGTGTTTTGGTGTGTTTTTAAGACTTGGACTTTCGTTTGTACTTGGGTGATTTGGATCTTGTTATGTTTCTGCTGCAGAACTTTTCTTATCTCGTGTGGATTTTTTGTATACACGTTTTAGTTTTTGTGCACATGTTAGATTACTAGTTTGTGGTCGTGTGGGCCTTATTTATGTAGTTAGTATCTTTTATGTACTTTGTGATATGTGGATTGTGGTCATGTAGACCTTATATTAAATGTATTAAGGAAAGTTGCATTGCTACATGTGAGATGTTATCAAAAATTTTCGGACAGCCATCTCCCAGGACGTGACACAAATGAGGTATTATGGAGAAAATATTATCGATACAGTTATTGTTCTTAAAGTTTTATGAAGTTTGACTCCAAAATATGATTATATAGTAATTATAATTGAGGAGACTAAAGATCTCTCTATTTTCTCCTTTGATGAACTAATGGGTTCTTTGCAAGCTCATGAGGCAAGGTGTAATAGATCAGTCGAGAAGAATTAAGAAAAGTCATCTCAAGGTTCTCAAGTGAAGGGGGAGACAAAAAAGGAAGACTCCACTAGAAGAGGACATGGAAGAGGAGACTTTTATGGTAGAGGACGCGACAAAAGTAGAGGAAGAGGTCATTCTAATGGAAAAGAGAGATAGTACACTAAGGATAAAAAAATAGAACAAAAGTTCTCTTCAATTTTATGGTTGCAAAAAATTTGGACATAGAAAGGAAAATTGCAAGGGTGGCTAATATGCAAATTATGTGAAAGAAGAAAATGAGTAAAGTAAGTTATTTATAGTTCACTATCATTCTAACAAAGTTCAAAATGATTTTTGGTTTTTGGATAGTAGATATTCAAACTACATGACTAGCAATAAGTCATTGTTTAAAGAGCTTGATGAGTCATAAAAGATGCAACTTAGATTTGGAGATAACAAGCAGATACAAGTTGAAGGCAAAAATACTATTGTCATGCAGGCTAGCGATGGTATAGTAAAATTATTTTACAATGTCTTTGTTGTTCCTAGTTTGACACATAGTTTGTTAAATATTGGCAGTTGATGGTTGGTGGCAATGTAATTTATTTGATAATGGAGCTTGTCTCTAGACAGCCTATTATTATAGAAAATAATGCAATTGATACAAAGTCTCGACAACCTATTATTAGTGTGCAAATGATAGAAAATAAGATGTTTTCATTTAAAATCTCTAACATGGAAAATAAAAGCTCTTATCGCTAGTGAGAATAATGAATCCAAGATGTAACACTTAAGATATGGGCATTTCAACATCAAGGCATGCAACTTTTAAGTTAGGAAGGTATGATCTTCGAATTCCCTCAAATTAGTTTATCTCTAGGTTTATGTGAAAAGTGCATTGTGGAAAATAAACAAGGAAGCCTTTTTCAAGTGGGCAATTATGGACAACTTCATAATGTCTTGAGCTAATTCATGTTGACTTATGTAAGCCTATGAGAACTATGTCACTAGGTGGGAGTAAATATTTTTTTATTATTTATTGATGATTTTAGTCAAATGAACTGAGTTTTTTTTCCAGTAGATGAGTCAGAGACTTTTGAGGATTTTAAAAAAGTCAAGGCATTTGTGGAAAATCAAAAGGATACTTTAATAAAGACTCTCCGCACAAATCGAGGAGATGAGTTTTTATCTACAAAATTTAACCATTTTTATGAAGATCATAGTATTCTCAAGGAGTTGATAATACCTTATACAATTAGAAAATGGAGTAGCCAAATAAAAAA
The DNA here is from genome assembly GCA_037834155.1 of Curcuma caesia. Taxonomy (NCBI): domain Eukaryota; kingdom Viridiplantae; phylum Streptophyta; class Magnoliopsida; order Zingiberales; family Zingiberaceae; genus Curcuma; species Curcuma caesia. The sequence continues at coordinate 18,949 of JBBMKF010099322.1, forward strand.
ATTGAATGGTTGTAGAAATGGCTAGAAGCTTGTTGAATATTAAAGGACTTCCAAATCATTTTTTGGGGTCTACTTACTGAATATTTCTCCAACAAGGGTTGTCTTGAATCAAATACCATGGAAGCATGGCGAGGTAGAAGACCATTGGTAAATCATTTAAGAATCTTTGATTGCATTGTCTATGCTTTGATAAATTCTCAATTTCATCAAAAATGTGAGAATAAATCTAAAAATGCATTTTTATTGGATATTGCAATCAATCCAAAGCATATCGATTGTATAATCCTCTTAGTGGAAAATTAATTATAAGGAAAGATATAGTTTTTGATGAAGAGTCGAGCTGAAATCGAAATAAAGGAGATGAAGAGACTCAAGTTCATATCCCAATAAAGAATAAGACTCCAATAACTAAAGGTGTTGAGTTATCTCCTTTGGAGTCACAAACTTCCTCACCATCAAATTCAAGAAGTACCAGCTCATCTTTTTATAGGAATCTTCTAATGAAACACCTCTAATAAAGGTTAAATTCTTGAGAGAAATTTATGAAAGTAAATTTGTTTTTTTATTATAGATCTTACAACTTTTGAAAAAGCAGTGATAAAGGAAAAATGAGAGAATGCAACGAAAAAAGAGTTAACAGCAATCCATAAAAATAAAATATGGGAGATGATGGATCTACCTGAAGGCAAGAATATAATTGGTCTCAAGTGGGTATTTAAAATAAAATATCTTACTAATAGAACCATTCAAAAATATAATGTTCAACTTGTGGCAAAAGGGTATTCACAATAGCAAGATGTTGATTTCAAAGAAACTTTTTCTTCGGCTGTTTGATTTGAAATTATGAGAATTATTTTAGTATTGACTGCACAACTACATTGCTTTGTTTATCAATTTAATGTCAAATATACATTTCTAAATGTAGAGTTGCAAGAAGAAATTTATATAGCTCAATAGAAAGGCACTCTATGGGATAAACAAGCCCCCATGAATATGGTATAGCAAGATTGATGACTACTTTTGATAAAATAGTTTCATAAGAAGTGAAAATGAACTCACTTTTTATGTGAAAAAAGCAGGATAGGGATGATTTAATTATTGTTTGTCTTTATGTTGATAACATAATATATATGAGCTTATATGATTCTTTGAATTTAAGTCTAATATGATGAAGAAATTTGAGATGCCAGATATGAGATTATTGCATTATTTTCTTGGTCTTGAAGTAAAGCAAGGAGTTGATAGAATTTTTATCTCACAAAGAAAATATGCAACAGATCTTCTTAAAAGATTCAACTTACTCAATTGTAATCTAATTACTATGCCCATGAATATAAATAAGAAGTTGCAACTAGAAGATGGTTCAAAGTAAGATAATGCAAAATATTTCAAAAGGTTGGTAGGAGGCTTAATTTATTTAAATCACACTAAACCAGATATTGCTTTCTCTATTGATGTAATTTTCAAGTTTATGCAAAATCCTACAAAGCATCATCTTAGAGCAGCTAAAAGAATTTTACGTTATATTGCTGGAACCGTGGATTATGAGATTTGGTATACTAAAGTTCTAAAATTCGATCTTTGCGGATTCACTGATAGTGATTGGGCAAATTCAGTGGATGATC
>JBBMKF010099431.1:0-40032 GCA_037834155.1 Curcuma caesia
TGTTCACACCCCGTATCTTAATTTCCAAATAAAAATATTATAGAGATTAATTAGCAGTTGTTTAGTAACTCTCACCGCTAAAGATTGAAGAAATTTAAATTTGTCGAGTGATATTATTAATTAGGAGAAATAAATAATTTTATATTAATACACAAAATGATATATCATTTGCAAGGGCAAGAGAGAAAGAGGTTAACGTCTACATGAGCTTTAATCCGGGGACGATTTTATTTTATTTTTTCATGTGTAATTACTCATCCGATCAATTTTAAAATTTTAAATTAAATTTTACGATTAATCATATATATATATAGTAAAACGTGTGATCATCGTGCTAATTGAGAAGCTTGATTGATTGATTTATCACCTCACATTCCAGAAGGTTTATTATAATAATGATGTTTATGCCTCCTTGTCGTCGAGTAGAAGCTATTAATTAGGAGCTTCCTAAGAGCATCCGCAATTAACATGGTGTTATAACGCCATGGATTCCACTGCCACGTGGTAGTCGATCAGGTGATCGACTACCACACATCGGCTACCACACATGATGGTCAACCAGCTGGTCAACCACCATGTGTAGTAGTGGATCAGGTGATCGACTACCATCACTTGATTGTGAAAAAAAATAAAAAAAAAATACATGGTCCATCACTGTCACCGATTAACGCGTTCAGAACTCTGAATGCGTTAAATACCTCACTCCTCCCTCGCTCCTCCACGTCTTTTCCTCGCTCCTCCACGTCCGCTATTAACGCGCGATTAACAGCGCGTTGCGGATGCTCTTAGGATCCAACAAAACGGATAAGTTTCAGAACAAGTATACCGACAAGGAGGAGGAGGATAATGTCGTTTGCTTGCTAACTCTAGATTCGCTTACTAACTGTGTGTGGATTCAAATCTACTAACCACTGATTGGCAACAATTCTAAACGTGAAAAGGCTGTCACAATGAGCAAGCAGCAGACAAACACAGCAACAACGACGACAAGTAGCTGGAGCAGATCCTTGCAGTGAATTATGATGTGGAAGGGACAAGTAAAGAAAGAGAGAAGATATAACTCAGATAAGGCCAATTGGGATTAGTTCTCGACGTGTTCTTTATGTTTCACCAATAATGAGGCTCTCTCCTTTTCTTAAAGAAAGAAAAAGAAAAAGAACAAGAAAATGTCTCACATTACCAATTTGTGCTTTAATTGGGTGTAGGCATCTCAGGTTACAGGAACTCATTCCATGAGTGAGATCCATGACAATACATGTCCAATTTGGCCACTCTTAATTAGCAAGCTTCCACCATCATTTTAATGGCATAGTACTATGCCATGAATGCATGAGTTTGCTAGCATTCAAGGTCTTGCCATAGTCACTTGGGGTTTAGGGTTCATGACAAAACTGTTGTATGATGACTATAATACAATACAAAGTGATACACACTAGTAGAAGCAAGAATTATAACACAAGGAAACAAAGAAGAGCATGTGGGATTTTCATCTTTTTTCATTCCTGATCTGAAACTTGATAAAAGAATACTATTGCCACAACTGATACATAAATTATTCACATTGATATGAACAACATGAGTGAAAAGTGAAAACATACATACAGGTCATTCTCTTTGTTTCACAGTTCATGGTGGATGTCTGATTCAGGAACAGAGCTCTCCTGCTTCTCGTTGTAGCCCTTGAGACGGTCAGAGAGGTTTTCCGAGTGTCGTGAAACCATCTGCTGTGTGGAAAGAGACCTGGCTAGAACAATAGCATATCCATCATCCATGTGGTCTGCGCCCTCCGGAAAGAGCTGCCAAACAAGGGATCCTCCCCCAACATCTCTGTTTTGACTGGAGCTCAGGAAGGTATCATAGACTGTCTCCATGAATGTCTGTTGAAACTCCGAGTTGAACCTTTCGTCCTTCACTGATACTCCAAACTCAGCAAAAACAATCGGCATTTTGAGCAATTTCTCTGCATCCTCGATGTGCTGATGCATCCAGGTTCTCACGAATTGTAGATGCACATTGGAGTCTGGATCTGGCAACCTGTCAGATGCTAGATTAAGCTTTTGGAATACAAATATAGCATACATGATGAATTTGATCTGTATTCACATGTAAAGCCTACTTTTGATCCAGATTAATCTTGGAGCTATGCTACAACATAAGCATGAAAGTTAAAATTATCTTCTAATTTTTTCTAAAAATTCAACATGTGATCATCCAATATAACCATTAACACAGTGATTATCGAGTAAGCTAACTTACCAAGTATCAGAGTAAACATGAACAGAAGCAAAGTCAACGCCAGGAACTTGATGGTTCCTGATGAAATCTGTTCCTTCCCGGCCTGCAAATTCATAGGGGTTCAGCTCCATTCTTTCAGGCGTAGATGGGCCGTAGAAACCTTCCACCCCGATCTCCAGCATGTGCACTGGATCAATGGACTTCACATACGCCACCATCTCCTCAAACCATGCCTGAGACCACCTCAAATCATGAACAAAACTGGAGAAATATGGAGACGATGCGCATTGCCAACAGAAGCATTTTGTCAGATACCTGCAAGGTATCGCCAGAAGGATCCGACGGGCACCGTGGCTCATTAATCAACTCCCAGGCAAGTATGGTGGGATCATCTTTGTATGCCACATTCGTGAATGTATTGATTCTAGTGATGAGAGTCTTAAAAAAAAGGCAAAAAATCAAAACTTCAAACTTGTTGAAGCAACGTGCACTCGAACAATCACCTTAGCAAAGGCTTTGTAGTAGCCTTTGAGAGTTGGATCAGAGAAGAACGCGTCATCTGAAGACAAATCCAAGCCCGCGTCCTTCCCCCACCGAACGTACTGAGGCTTCCCTCCGTAATCCTTCCAGTTGTTGCACAACGAGAGTATCAACCGCACCCCGTGCCTCCTTGCCTCGCTGACCACGAAATCCAAACCCTGGGAGAAACTTTAAAACGCATTACTCTCTTACGTAAATCGTCAAGCAGTTCACGTGCGCGGAAAACGGTTATCAGTTATCACCTCGAAGACCTGGTCGTCGTAAACGTGAGGGGCGACCTGGAGGGCGCGCCAGCCGCCGTCGTTGAAGGCCCAGGTCCGGCAGACGTTGAGCCCGGCGGAGGAGGCCTCCCGTAAGACGTCGCTGACCTTGCTTCTCGTGTCCGGGTCGGCGGCGAAGACCATCAGCCAGTAGGTGTTGAAGCCGTGGACGAAGAAGGGGCGGTCTCCGGCCTGAAAGTGCCCGCCTTTCTTCTCCACGAGGAGCCATGAATCCTCCTCCATGCCGGTCAAGGCGACGCCGTGAGCCCTGCGGCGCAACAGATGAAGTTAAAAATGCGGCGATATGCGATTGGGGGAGAAGACTGGTGGCGAAAGGAGATCGAATCGACCTATTTATTATCGCAGAAGAATCTTCGATCAGAAGGATGAAAAATGTAGATAGGAAGATGAATTGAGGCGATGGAGAGAAGAAATGGCTCGTCGGATTCGGAAGAGTAAGCATGAAGAAGAAGGATCGTCGAAGAAGAGCGGCAAAGCGGTCGCTGTTTACGGCAACTTGTATACTGATTTCACTTTAGCCCTCAAATTTCATAGTTTTAACTTTGGTTCACCTCTATAATATTTTTTTTTTTAAAAAAATATTTTTATGAAAGTAAAAAAGAGCTTTACAGTTAAGAAAATTATATTAGGAGGACTAATTTTTAAAATATTAAGGACTATAATATAAGTTCAAAAGGGAAGAAAATATCTTAATTTACCTTGTTAAATCTATATAAAAAATTAAGTATGAAACTTAAAACTCAATTTCTTAGATACATGAATTTAAGAATAATGGTGATGCCCCGGAGCATAGCTGAGTGGATTACGATGAGATAGAGTTACAAAAGAGGACAAGGATTCAAATGTCGATGAAGCCAAACAACATTCTCTTTCGTCGTGACCAACTACAATTTCTCAAATTACTTTCTCATAAATGATCGTGAAACATACTATATAGAATCGTTAAGATGATAAATTTCACATAAGAGAATAAAAGTGATGATCGAAAAGTTCATTGAGACTAGAAAGTTTTTTTTTTTAAAAGGAAAATTATTTATTTCGTTGATTTAAATTGCAAATGATGTAAAATTTGTTAAGTGTCACGTCAACACTTAAATGGCAATTAATAAAAATTTGACATTTTGTAATACATTTGTCAAAACAAATTAAATGCCGACGCCTACGCACCTCGCTTCATTTTGACGCGTTCCAATTCTCTGAATTATTCCGTTCAAAACTTAGATATTTCAATTTATGGTATATGACCACAAATCCATTTTGATATGAAAAATATTTAATAGGGAGAACTTCATAGTAATTATAATACAGCCTGAATTTCAGAATTAATTAATAGATCGTGTAAACGTGAAGCAACGAAACTAAATGGAGTTTAATCGTCAAGAAGTCTTCCTTCATTTTTATTTCTCAAGTATTATTTTATCATCCAGTTGCTCACGACAAAATCTCAGGAAAAGATTTTCTTTGGGATTTTGTTGTTCATAACATAATCACAGGGAAATAGAATACAAGTTGGAGGCAAAAAGAATGAGAATTTATAATATATCGTCTACCACTAAGCACGCTTTATTTGAAAGGAGATGAGAGAAGGATAAATAAGAGAAAAAAGAATTTTAATTCGGGTTAGAATGGAGTAAGTTAAAGAGAGAGAGGGAAAAAAAAAGATAAATTTTATCTTTGATTTCGAATATAATGAAGAAAAAAAAGAACTCAATTTTTTTAAAATTTATTTCTATTTTAAAATATTAATTATCAAATTAATTAATCTATTTAGATATTTCATCTTTGTACCATCGCTCCTCACACAACGCACACAGTCACCGTCCAATGTCCAATCACTTGCACTCCACGATGTCGACATCGATCCTTACCATAAATCTTTTTTAGGATAAAACTCAAGAGGACAAAGACAGATAACCTTAATCTTCTTCTTCTGCTCCTCCAATAACAGAGATTTATTCAAAGAGTATAAATTATCTATTTTAAGACCTTCTATACACCAACTTTTATATACAATATTGATAAAACTTTATAATTTCCCATCCGTCCCCTCCATAATCTTTTTTTTTTAAATAAAAATATTTTTATAATTTTATATATTTAATCTTCATTTCTTTTACTTTCCTCCCAACGAAATAACATATGTTATATTAATGAACCTTCCATCTCTTGCAAACAAAAACATAAATATTTTACTTTCACTCTCTTTCTCTTACCTTCCTTTCCCCTTCCCCTGCCGTTAATGAACTTCTCCCACCTCATCCAAATAGAGCGTAAGGGTTCCCATGCCATATTGTTATAGCATCTCTTTCCCAAGTAAGGCATCAATTGTTTGCGCCCTTAGTTGGGGCTCCGGCAAATTTAGGACTTTCATGACCTCCCAAAGTGATCAAAGACTCGACCACAAGTTTGTTCATCGACCGCCTCTCTATCGGCGATGAATAAGTTGAGTGTTCATCTTACCAAACAACAGATTCTTTGATGATGAAATATTCACTCGACGAATTCATTTTGTGATTTGATCTACTAAGTCGTAAACTAGAAAAATATCAATTCAGATACGTGTAAATGCTTTTGTTGTATTTGCAATGATGAAGTACCTAGTAATTGCTTATCCAGTTTGTATATGCACTTGTATCGAGTCTACATACCCGTATCCACTTGTATCGAACTAGAATACTCCCCCATGCTCCTTCGCATTCGCCGGTTGGAGACGATAGTTATCCTCTGGTCCTGAAGCATGTTCATGTTGGGCGCGAGCAATCGGGTGTAACGATCAAAGTACAACAGTTGCTTCATGAGAAGTGCAAATTCACGAGGAAATTTCAACCCGTATGACTCGCTTACTCTTACCTGCAGCAAGCAGATGTGATGAGTGAATGACTAATAGACATTGTGGCTTGTCGTATACATTTCAAAATGAATCAAGATTGTAGTCTAACGAGGGGAGAACAAGCTTACCACATCGAGGAACAATGCATTCATCTGCCTCTCATCAACAATCACATTAGCAGAAATAGCAGCTGCAGATGCATCAGGTGTTCTTGCAGTTGCAACAACAACTTCGGTATCTAGATCCTGCAGGAGATCAAGTAAAAACTAAAACACAGAAATTATTCGAGATAAAAGATTCCAGTTTGTTTAATCAACTACTAAATTTCTGGTTCTTCATATTTACTAGCAGTAGCTGATTCTAAGGTATCATTTTAGAACAATGCTGCAAAACTTCTTCAAACTGCAACTGCTACCTTATATGCATTTATTTTTCTGTATTGTTAGTCTGGATGATAAATCATAGAAACTAAAAATTTATTTTAGTCTGCACACTTTTCAGGAGCTTAGGTATTATCATTTAGGCACATATTCTGAAGCAGCATACCTGTATCGAAGAAAAAATTTTCTCCAAGTCTCTTGCAAAGGCACTAACATCTACATTTTTCTCTGTAGCGCCCATTTCGATTAACGAAGTAGCCATAGATTCATAATCTTCATTTGCAAAGGATGCCAAAAAGGCCTCCATGGCTGCCCACGTCTTTGGAGATATACGCCCCACAATTCCTAAACAACAGATACATTGCATGAGCAATCAAGGCTATCGAAATATGATTATTAATAGCACATTCTAAATCTAAAATTACAAGGGACCAACATTTGAATAAATAACATTCCTAACAGAACCAACAAAATAATAAAGAGCTCGATTGCAAGAACCAGCATGCGCTCAAGATAAAGGAAGTGCAGTAAGATTTTCCTAAACCTCAATCAATTCAAAACTGGCAAACAAAAACATACCAAAATCAAGAAAACCAATTCGACCATCCCGAAGCAACCACAAATTTCCTGCATGCACATCTGCGTGGAAGTTGTCACATGCAATCAAGCTTCCAAACCTACAGATCAAGCAGGAAAAAAGATATATTGCTATAGTTCCATGCCAAAATTTAAAGACTTGCTGGAATGCTATTATGTTGTTACCAGACATTCAGTGCAGTAACTAAAGTCAGTTCAGGATCTGGAACAAGAGATCTTATAGAATCAAGGTCAGTGAGAGGAACCCCATAAAGTCTCTCCATTGTCAACACACGGCGTGTGCTACAATGCCGATAAACAATGGGAGCCTTGGCCTGCCTCTCAAGTCCCATATTTTCCAAATATCTCCTGAAAGATTCAATATTAGCAGCTTCTTTTTGGAAGTCAACTTCTTCAAGCATCGAGTCCTTTATATCTCTCACAATTCCAACCTAGTAAAAAGATTGTACCATATTAATCCAAAAAAGATTACTTATAACCTTGATCGACAAAATAAGAGTTAGAATTCATGGTTTAGATATTTGTTGTCTCAGCTAAAATGAAGTCACTCGACAAAATCCTTAGTGAAATATAATAGCAAACCTGAACTAGATTGACAAATTAACACCCTAATTTAACTGAGCAGAGTAAGTTCTAAATATTTCTATCAGCATAGTTTTACATAAAGCTCAATGGCATGATAAAATCCATGTATGTAATCTCAAATAGTAGCTGATCCATGCAGCATAATTGTACTCGTTGGGTATTCTAGAAGTGAGGGAGATTGCTGATTATTAAAAAACATTCCTTACGGTTACTGTTATTTAATAACAATAAGCATTAATTGATTTAACCTATAGTCCTATATGGACAATATGCAAGCATATTTCTTTGTTTCAATTTGAAACACAAGAATGGGTTATATACCAGTGATGTCCGACGAAGTTCTGGGTTTAGGAACTCCAAGATCCGAGCAACAATATAAACAAAATTCAGATCTGCAACTAATATATCTTCGATGCCAGGCTTTAAAACCTTTATCACAACTTCCTGCTGTGAATTTTTTAACCGAGCACCATGAACCTATAGAATGAACTGTGAATTAAACAAATTTTCCTTACAGAATAATGTCAGAAATCAAGGGCAAATGAGCATGTTCACAAACCTGAGCTATAGAAGCTGAGGCTATTGGAACAGGATCAATATATTCATAGATACTATCTAGTGGTCTCTGTAGGTCCTCACGCAATATTGCTTCAATTTCATTGAAAGGAATTGCAGGAGCCCGATCAAAGCAGTTCTGAAACTCCTGAACATACTCTGCAGGAAACAGTGTTGGAGCAGAAGCAATGAACTGCACCATCGAATAATCAAGTGATGAGCTAAAAAAACTGAAATTTCAACAAAGATTCTGAACATAGGGCATCAACAAGGACCCCCAACTACTTGATTATATTATAGCAGTGAGAAAGAAACTAGAGCAATTTGCACCAGATGATTTACTGAGGAATAACATTATTATCAACAACAAGTTCCTGAACCAGGGAACATGTTGCTGATAAAAAATGTTAATGCTACACTTATGTTATGCCAATGTTTTTGATGGATTCATTAGTTATAAATTTCCTTATTTCAAGGGAAAACACTCTTATCTTTATTCCATGAAGCAAATATTTCATAAACAAGAAACCTTTTCAATGAGTTAAATAGAAAACATATGGGGAATCTGGAACAAAACTACAAGAAAATCAGTAACTCCCAGTCACATTTGTATTCTTCCCAAACCAACAACTTGCCAACAAAAAAAAAAAGGAAAAACAGGAATAGGCCAAGCAAGAAAATCCTATTATTGCCTCTACAAGTTATTCAGGACCAAAAAAATAACCAGATGTCTACAAATCTTAATTGTGCCTTCTTATGGGAACAAATCAAAATCTATAAAAAAAATGCAGCAATACTAGTATCGGATACAGTTAGTACCATAGGCTTCCCAACATGGATAAGATCTGGCATAAACCCGGAGTTAATGCATGCCAGGCAGAAAATATTGTACAGGCATTTCATAGGTGAATACAACTTTAAGACTTTGCATCAAAAGCTAAGTGGAATTCAATCTTTAAGCAATGGAATGTCACCAAAAACCGTTCTAAGGAGTTTGACTGAATCAAATTAGCTCATCGTACCTGTCCCAACTTGATATATGTTGCTCCCAGGCGTTCAAATAGCTTCCTCAGGTAAAAAGGTGAAAGTAATCCGAGCTGCATGTTAGGTGGCAAGCCCGAAGATGTATTTGTTGCCTGCTAAAGTGTAAAGGTGTAGTACTTATTCTAAATATGGTGACTATGACATACAAAGTAAATAAATAGAACAGCTTCCAAGTTCCAATAACAAACCAATGCGACAAAGAAAATAGTTTTTTTATACAATATTACAACAATAAGCTTAGCACAAGATTATATTCATGTCATGTGAACAACTGTATAGTCATTCTAAATTCATTGATTATCCAAATTTTTCAAGGGTCACATATTCAACGAACAATTTTTTGCATAATGCAAATCAAAGTCACAGTGGCTTAAAAGACAAGCATTATAGTTTGACTTCTAAGATGACACATTTTAGTTATCATCAACTGGAGTTAAATCTTTACTGGTTGCCACTCAAGCATGTTCCTTGTCTAAAGAAAATGCGCAGGAACTTTGAAATTAATACTGCTTTAACAAGGGCTTAAGGTTCACAAACATGAAGATGATATATTCTCAAGAAAACCATCAACAGTAGTAATCATAAGATGGAGAACGAAATTGGACTGAATAATTGAAACTACATCAAATTCCAAGCCCATTGTGTGTGATTGATTGTATTGTACTGGAGTTAAAATATTCACTACCTCATGAAAATCTTCCTTAAAGTGAATCGTGGTTTATGTGGAATTTGCACTCAAAAGAAGCCCCATAAAGACTGTTCAGCTTTGGATATACAAACCAAGTGCAAAAAAATAACATCAACATTTGACATTGAACATGTACAACTACGAATCATCCAAGAGCAAATGTATCTAGTGGTGCCCCCTCCTTTTTAGGCATATTTGCTCAGTACGAACCCTTGTGAGATAGGATGACTAAGTATCACTCCTCTCGCCTACACAATTCTATCATGAACAGCATGTTTTGCATTCGAAGTTGCTTTGCATCAAATACCACCTACAAACTCGATCTATTTAGAAGAACACATGTACCTTGGATAAATCAGTAAGCCACTCCCCTCCAACCCCAACAACAGCTTGAATGCCTTGAGCTAGTCTTAATGCGCCTCTAGGCCCTGTGTTAATTGATGTTTGAATGATGTCTTCAACCAGCTTGGGCAATTTTTCGATGCTATCTAAACATGAAGCAATAAACATAGAACAAAATGCATTAGTTTAACTATAAATAAGAATAGCAAAGTTCATCTTAGCTTTTTGATCTCATAAAAAAACGTTGAAAAATAATCTCAGTCTCCCACCTAAATAACTTAAATGACAAAAATGCGAAGAAGATACTGAAAGTAAACTAAGGCAGGTGAAGGAAAATTGTACAATCGCACTCTAGTCCTAACACTGACCATTTCAACTATGAGCATAAGGTATTACAATGAAAGCTGATCATATATCTCACCTCAATCTCCACAAGCACATCCACTAAGTATCATTTTTTTTTATTGATTTTGAACTGTCATGACGGTCAACACATACAAAAGAAAGATCTTGAAGTCAATATTCAGTACCTTGGAATCGTGTGGATATATCACTAGCTTGCGAATACCTAGCCAACACCAAGGTTCTGCTCGATGGGCGATTGAAATTCCTCAACGGTACCGAGCATGCCATCGCAGGTCGCTGCAATCCAATAAGGCATGAAAGCCATAGTTAGTACAGTTCCTAATACTTCATTAGCAAGAACAGGGCCAACGAAGAGAAGACAGAAGGCAATTGAGGGAGAATCGAGGACCTGAGAGTAGTTGAAAAGCAGGGGGAAGCCGGCACCAGTCGCGCTTCTGATGGATGAGATCGCCATGGACGCCACCGGCGATGTTCCCCTCGCGGATTTTTCTCTTCACCTTGCGTGTCAAGGGTTTAACTCGCCAGGAGGTGTGTGGGGCGAGAAGCCACGTGTCGTTCTCCGGGCTTTGCACGGTCGAACCGGCCGCTCGGTCTAACCAGTGAATTGGGAAAGGCCGACCCGTGAACCGATGGATATTTGTGGGACGATCAAATTACACACGTGCTTAAGGTTTCACAGTTTACCGACTGTTCAACTAACTCAACTGTGATTGCACACTTAACTCCACCGGTTTGAACGGCTGACCATTAAAAGAGAGAACGATGAAGACAAAAAAGTATAATACGAAATGAAAACTGCTTAAATTTAGATCCACAGACTATAAAAGAAATCTTCGTAAAATTTAGAGATCTCCAACCACAAACAAGATGATCGAAAAAGACGTGGTTGGTGCTCCCGAGACATAGGTGAGTTGGTTACTACCCAGCATACTTGCAGAAGAGGATAAAGTTCGAATACTGACGAAGTCAGGCAATACCCTCCTACGTCGTAACCAACTGTACTTTCTCGATTTACCTCCTCACAGATGGTCGTGGAACCGACCGTGTGAGGCCATTAAGGTGACAGATCCACTTTTTTGCAGAAGAAAAAGAAGTGGTTGGAACACAAAGCTCGGCATCAAAAGCAACTTGCACCTGCTACTACTGAAACACAAACGCAATTCTGAACCTTCTGGTAATAATCGTACTCCAAACAAAGAAGTAACAACGAACGAGGTTTCCTTTAGGTTGTCTTATTCCTTGGATCACTCCACACGGATTTAAACTAGTAGTTGATAAGAGTATCCGCAACGCAATGTTAATCGCGCGTTAATAACTTACGTGGAGGAGCGAGGAAGCGACGTGGAGGAGTGAGAAAGGAGTGAGAGAGGAATGAGATATTGAACGTGTTCAGAGTTCTGAACGCATTAATAGGTGGACCCATATTTTTTTTTATTTTTGTTAACGCATTTGGCAGTTCAGAATTCTGAGTGGTGGTCGACCACTGATCGACCACCACTGATCGATCACATGGCAGTGGACCCAATCGATCTTTGTTAAAGGCGTTATAATGTCACGTTGGGATGCTCTAATGACTGACACGATTAATAGAATAGAATACACACCAAAAGGCACTGTGTTAATTGATGCGAATCTGGTGGGTGGTAGCCAGCTGGTAGCTTCGGCTGAGTAATGTGTAGACATTGACATAAAGTTTCTGAAGACAAGAAGTACTACACTATTATATGTAAACAAATGTTCACTTGGACGAATGGTATGATCTGATAGGCTATAATTTAATAATACAAATACACATAAGAAGTACCGTAGATCCAAAGTAACAGTGAATATTCTCCAAATTGCTCCAGATGAAAGATTTGAGATATTAAATGTATGAACAAATTACAAAACTTCACTTACCGTCCACTGTGCCTTATTCTATGAAGTTAGCTTCCGATCTGGTGAAGGAATGCACATGCCTCCATTACAGTCCTGAGAGAGAATCCCGTGAATGTGCTGAGTATCCCAACAACAGTTTGGCCTGGCAAGCTAAATAAGATACAAGGATTACATTGATATAATATTGCCACTAGATCTCCCAAAGTGTATTGAAACGAATTCAAACCATCAAACTGTATAAATTAATTGGTGCCGTTTTTAAAAATCTACTTGCAGAGGATGTCGTGACGTCATCTAGTTACGTTGTACGCTTACGTCCCCCACCTTTGCTTTGTCTTCTTGCGTGGGTTCCATTTCCACGTTCCTTCCTTCCTTATCCTCTTTCCCTTTCTCTATATAATTTTCCTCTGCCCTTTTTGTTACTTCCACCACGGCTTCTACTCTTGGCACCAAAAGCCTTGATCAGAAAAGAGGGAGGGGCTTAGAGTTAAAGATGGGGATGGGGTCTCATGATCATGATCAAGGCAGTTCATGGCAGATGGTGAAGATGATGGTGGTCGAAGAGTTGCTCAAGGGGCAGGATTCGGCTACTCGCCTGCAAGCCCAGCTGCAGGTTGAGGAGAGCCCTTTGCTGGGGAACTCTTCCGGTGGCAATCCGACGATGGAGTTGGCCGTTGAGGTAATAGAAACCATCTCAAGAGCAATCTCTTTGTTGGGCAGGGAGACAACAGCTGAAGCACCACTTGCTCAGGCCAGTTCTGATGAACAGAAGAGTGAAATCTCCGGTATGAAGAGGAAGATGCAAACACCAAGAAGATCCGGATATAGAAGAAGGTAAAAGAAAACAAAAATCTTTTTTTGTGGATAACTAATTAAAATTCAAGTTCATCACTCCTGATAACGTTGGCCTTGTGGGCATTTGGATCGCTCCTGGTCATTAATTGAGGGGAGACAGTCGATATCCTCCTGGTTATTGGCTTGAAGGGAATCTCATAATGCAGCATAAATTTGGCTTTTTGTTCAAAGAACAATGACTTGTAACCAACTCCACACTTTTGAAGTTGTCAGGAGGAAAAGAAAGCTTTTGTAGTTATATATATGTTTCTTTTTCTTTGGTCTTGTTTAATAAATTCAACTTGTTTCATGTTGCAGATCACATCCATACACATGCAGAACAGTTATTGCCAAGGAGATCGAAGATGGCTACACATGGAGAAAGTATGGACAGAAGAACATATACGGTACTACGCATCAGAGGTACCAATTCAGCTCCTCTCATGTTTATCTGAACGTTTTATGCTAGAGATGATCAGCTCAGAATGAAAATTCAATTCTCTTTATCTAATTAGAAATTCTATTCAGTGTCATAGAGAAGCCCAAGTTTGAGGAAATTCAAAGAACAATATACCAACCAAAATTAAGTTGAACTAAAATCGGATTATATGCTTTTTCCCAGTTAATAGTGAGCAAAACCATTTAGAACACTTAGTATGATGTAGATGGGTTGCATACCTGCGTTTCATGATTTGTCCAAGGGAATTTGAGATGATTTGTTCTGATTTGCAGAAGCTACTACAGATGCTCACACAAGTTTGACAGAGATTGCCAAGCCACGCGACAAGTCCAGAAGACAGAGGATGCCTCCATGTTCACCATCATGTACATAGGAGAACACACATGCATGGATTCAACCAAGTTAGCAGCGCCTTGGATTATCAGTTTCAAATCGGGAGACACTGCAAATACTCACCAAGAAGCTCCTCTTTCTTCTGCACCAGTTCTTCCCCCAGTAAAGCTGGAGTGCGATGAAGAAGTGCTAAGCAATCACTCACCTCGCAGTGGCTCAACAGAACTTCTGGCGCTCCCTGACTTCTCAGACTTTGAAGGCTCTGCTCCAGTAGCGCATTTCATGGGGGTTGCTTCGGACCAATATGATGTTACATCGAGCATTCGATCTTCCACCAGCAGCTTAGATATGGAATTTGATCCTGAGACATTCAAGCTTGATGATATGCTGGACTTCAGCGAGGACCAGTACCTCAACTAGACGGGTTTTAAGCTGCAAGTATAGTGTATATTGTAACTGGCTATTGGAATGCCATTAAATATCATTCTGATATGTAGAACCATATATGCTATTTTGAACTAATTTACGAGAAAGTAGCTATGAATGCATTCAATATTTTTCAGATACTAGCAAATAAAAGTGTCACTTGAGAATGCAAGCGTCTCTGAAGTTGAGGAGGCAAACCATAACCATCAACACCAATAAAATGCTAAAGGAAATCACAATAAAGCCAGAACGCACCCTGACACATTCGATACTAAAATCTCAGAGCAAACCAATGTCTCCCTGAATGTGTGTGTGTGTGTTTTTCATGGATAACAATTTCAAAGAAGAAAATGCTCCTATTGCTTACAATTAGTATTCTTTCTCAAGAAGCATTTCTGATTGAATATATTACAATCGTCACAGAAAAATCACCCATCTACTTGATGTCTAGTCTTTTGTTCAAAGTTAGTTTAGTTGTAACTAATAAGTTTTCATGGTCTAATAGAGACAATTGAAGAATAAAAAAAATTATGTTAGGCAATATGCAAGCATATAGGTGATAACCTTAGCACATGAAACAATTTTTTCAAAACAAGAAAATGTTGATACCAGGCGTTGGGAAAAGGGTGAAGGTACATTGGCAATAAAAGAATTAGAATAAGTACCCAAAAAGTTATAGTCAACAATAGCAACTAAACTTCCAGCAAAATAACATGATCTAGCAAACAAAGACAAAAAGGCATGCTCCAAAATAGCCTGAAACATTGCATGAAGTAACCTCACTCACATCATGCAACTAATCCAGAATTGTTCTATCGATTTAAGTGCTATAAAATACCTCAACCGTCCCATCAGGACCGCTCAAAGCCGAAGTATGCTTGACTACATCAAATTGGTACGAACACAAAATTATTTGGTAGAAAATCAAAAGGTACCTATAATTATCCATAGCATTCCTTTTTAAAAATTATTAAAACAGCATTCTATCTGTAATTTGATATTCGAAATACTCCTTTGTGGTCCTTCAAGCTTCTTGAAAGAAGCTTAATTAAAATTGCACCAAATAACTTTGATCAAAACTGTTCTACCTTAAAAGATATATTATTACGAGGACACAAACAACTTTGACTTTGAATAAGATTTAATCAAAATTTTACCACCTTAGAACAGATCAAAATTACTTTAAGGTGGAGTACAAAAAAAAAGGTATTTTTGAGTATCAAATTAAGGGTGAAGAGATGTTTTAATAATTTTTAATAGAGGCGCAGCTTCTTGATGACTTTTGATTTTCTGCCAAAGTATTTGTCTCCCATCTCACCATTATGTCAGCTAAAGGAGGCTTATTCAGAAAGAATCCAGTTAGAGTACTGAAGTTGTTTAACTTATTGAAGAAAATTCGTGAGGAAGCTTCCTAACAGCGAGCTGGACCCATCAGTTAATGATGCCGGATATTAAAAAATAAATAAATCTTTCGTACCAGAAGTCAGTTTTCGACATAAATGTCCTGTTCCACCAGTAAATTTTGTGGGCCAATTCAGATGAAGAAAAAAAGATGTGAAAGAAAGACTTACAAAGTGTACCTAACGAAACTTATCACTTCTGGTGACCAATCACCTGCGTCTAAAATTTTCTTTTCAATTGATGAAATTATGGCAAAAAAGAGAAGCATGGAAAATTTCAAAGAGAAATCCAACAGCTTAATGATCAGACTAAGATAAGACATGAAATGACTAAAAGAAGGGAGGCGGATAAGGATAAAGTAGGTGTTGATCTAAAGCATGAATAAGCGGTGTTAGTTAAACATGTTAGTTGCTTGGTCCCGTTATCTTGGAAAGAAACTTTGTTGAAATAAGGTGCCCGTTGTGATTGGGTTGAATAGGAGCAAGCGTTCCAGTCAAATCATGTTCTCTAATAATGTAAAAAATAGTTAGTACTCTAATCATGTTCTCCAGTCGACTGAATACTTAAGTCGACACTTATTATCCCTTATTCAAAAGCTTCCTACAAGTCACAAGGCAAGCAAAACCTCTACCTAGTCATACACATTATCTTGATAATGTTGCCCAAAAGTGTGAACGTTAAGGTTACAATCACTCTTAATTTCTCACAGCTCAGCCCAAAAGTGTATACATCAATATTACAATCGCTCTTTATTTCTCACAGCTCAGCCCAAAAGTGTAAACCTCAATATTACAATCTCTCTTAATTTCTCACAGCTCATATAGTCAAATCTTCAACCTAGTCAATGATTTGCATTGCCCTCGAATGCATTGAACCCTTCAAGCTTGCTCTAGCATAAATGCATAATCATCCTTCTTTGTGTTTACCTATATAGTTCACCTTCTATTAGACAGCCTTGAGTAAGTCTCACTAGAAATCTCTTAGATGCTCCACATCATCTTTCTTCAATCACCTATGAGCTCGCATCGTTACAAATCATCTTTCTCCAATCACCTACGAGCTCACCTCGTCATAATTTTTGATCCCCCAATGTTACAAACCATCTTTCATTGATGACCATTGAATCCACCTTATTACAAACCTCTGAGTCATTGAGCATAGTTCATCCAACTTGACTGCATCAAGTAATTCATATAACTCAACCTTGTCAAGTCATGAGTTCCGAGCTCTACGTGCACACTTTTAAGTCCCTATATACTTGATGCACACATCAATTCCACAAGCAAACCTAACTTAAAGCCTTTGTCAAAAAGGCCAAAATAAAATAATCTAGTCGAACCATATCACTTATAGAGTATCGTTGAACAATCATAAACATAAACCCAATATATCATCAAGCTTCTCTCTGAATCCAACTTGTAATTTAACTATTTGATTATTTAAAAGATTGCTAAAAGATGTATGCATAGTTTCACCAAATCCGAATAGACATTTGTTGTAGGATTCTCTTGTACCAATGGTTTAAAACCATCATGCTGGGGTTACATATGTAGTCATTATGGTAGAATTTGAAGAGGGGCAATTGCATATGGCTACATGTTGCATGTGCAGTTAAAAAAAATTGTGGTTCAGTCAAATCAATTTAAACACAACCAAATAACCAAATTTAATAGCTTTTAAATCATCAGTGCTTCAAGTGATAAATACTTTTGATATCAATATAAAGCTTTTTAAAATATATTCTAATAATGTCCAAATATGTCTCTGCATACTGCATATCCATTATGTAATGAGTTGACCACAATAATGCCTACTTACACAGTTACACTTCCTAAAAATTCGCTCATAGCTTTAGAAGAATGAAAAGTCTTGCAAGTGGAAAATGTGTGATAACGTGGTCAATTACAACCATACAGACATTCATGATTGAAAAAAAGTGAAGAAAAACAGATGAACACCTAAAATCTGATAGTATGACTAGTTGACTACTTATATCATAATGTGCGAACATCAATATATTTTTTAAATGGATTACAATTTTTCTTATGCGTATGTGTTTGCAATGCTAAATTTTGTGATGATAATTTTTTCATAATTTCATAGGATGAATACATATGCCTTTCTAAAAATGCTCAATTTTAGTCGCATTTAATTAGAAAACCATATTCTGCAATATGATCATATGTTAGAATGAAGCATTATCACTTGGCACCCTGCAAATATCATCAGTAACTGTAGTTGAAGGAATCTTTCCTAAGTAGTTATGTTAGAACAGATTGGTTTTTGATATTGGTGTGTATGTTTCCTGCATGCCAATGTAAAAGATGCCATATCCATTTGGCGACAAACTAGGAAATGGAATTGGTCTCGGATGATGGTTAATTTAATCTAATAGAAAAGGGCAAAAAAAAAAAAAAAGAGTAAAATTTGTTTGTTCAGGCGTCTTACCAACTAAAATGCATCTCATTTATAGCTTACATAGCGAACCATCTTAGAAAGAAGACAGTACCTCCATGGTGACCTCAAGGACGTCGATTTTGTCAAAATCGCCGGACCGGAGCAGCTTCTCCCATACGATCCTGACCGTGAGCTCTCTGAAGGTCCATCTCTCGCTATTTACTGCACAACCCAGCACTTAATGCAGAGATACATCTTTGTATCTGGATCTAGGGTTCCGGGAGTGCATTGCCAGGGAGGGATAGGAGAGGGAGAGAAGCGAGGGCTTGTAATAGAGCCGCAGCTTCCTCTCCAGCGAGAAGAAGCTCGGCGAGCGGTGGGAATGGTCGAGGGAGAGAGAGATGAGATCGGGTCGGCAATGAGGCTCCCCACGGCAACGGGTGAGTCGTCGCCCGGCGACGAGGGCGGCGTTTCCCGCGCATAGTGATTTCTCCTGCTCTCGCATCCTCTTCGTCACGTGATCCCGATCTGGTGTTGAATTAATGGGCCGATTCATACGTGGCCCATTAGACCGGCAGCCAATCGGCAACTCCATATAAGCCCATTATTTAATAATTTTAGTATTTATTCTATTTTGTCTTTAATTTTGAATTCTTTTCAAATTGCCCCTACATTTTTTTGAAGCCATCCAGATCCCATAAAAAATCATTTGAAATTTTATTACATTTAAATAGATAAAAATTGTGATTAAATTGAAAGAAAAATGAGGATTTTAGATATGTGCTTTTATTTATTATTATTATAATAAACATATATGATTTTTTATAATATTATTAAGTGTGACTTGTATATATATATATAGGCTTCTAATTAATATTGAAATTTAGATATGAAAAGAGATTTCTTTATAATTTAGAGGTGACTTATCCGACCACATAAAAATATTCATAAATTTACTATAAGCATAATTGCATTTTGGGTGGAGATTCATCTTTTAGTTTGTGTTATTGTACAATTGACCACGTTACATTACATGCTATTCATAAATAAAATTGATGAAATATAATATAAAAATATTAATTAATCAAAAAATTTTAAACTAAATTTAATAAAATCTAAACGAACTAAATTTAAATTTAAAAAACAACAATAATAGTATTTTTATTAGCACGTATCTTCAATAAAAAACAAAATTTATCATTCTACGAGTCTACACAGTCAGTCTCATAATTATCTATAAGGAAGTAATCAAGAAATTGTAGTTAGCCGTTACAGGGAAGATATTACTTCGGCTTCGTTAAGATTCAATCCTTATCCACTTTTATAAATATATTTTATAGTAATCAACTCAATCATATCTTGAGAGCATTTATTATAAAAAAAATTATCGATTAAATCGTATTTCAACAAAAAAAAAAAACTAATTTTCTTACGAACAAACCATTCTGATATTTTGACTAAGTTACCCCAATTCATCACGTGATCCACGTTCATAAGAACAGTGGCGACTTGTCCTTTTCGACAAATACATTCCTATCCAGTTTAATTTTAACATTTTGAAATATTATTTTTTTTCTCGTCCCATTTAATAATGAAAATGACTGTTATTGTTATTTTCATGGTTAACATCATTAAAATAATCACGTGTTTACTTTTTAACTCCAATAAACATACAAAACTATCTTTATGCCATTTTTTTCTGGTAGCATGATTAGGGATTTACAGCTGAAAGTGAAAAGAGTATAAAAATTTTAAAAGATATTTTTATAATTTCAGAAGGTTGGCAAATTATGTAAACTTATAAGTGTAATATGAAACTTTCCTTGCAAAGGATAAACATGTTGTATTCGCCACGTGGCTCACGCGAAAAATCTTAGTTGTTAAATAATAAAAGCTCACTCATAATATCTGATTATGTATGAATATTTTTAAATATAATGGAACCCCTACGCAATTAAATATCCACTATTTAGTTTTTTAAAAAATATTATTTGAAATAATAAATTCATTGATATATATATTTATATCCAACTTAAAACGGCCCATGCGAATGTAAATGTAAAATTGAGAACTCTAGGGGTCATGTTGAACAATTTCAAATTTGTGATGGCGAAATGAAATTTCTACTGAATTCTATTAATAATAACAAGCACGTGAGGTGTGAAGTGAGCGAGGCCAGTCGAGACGTCGGTCGGGTCCGTATTAACAAATAGAGGCGATGAGCGTCGCTGCGCGCTCTCTCATCTCGCACCATTCCTGCTCGCCATTGCGGATCGAAGACGGTCAGGCTCAGGAACCCTAATCTTGCCTTCGATCTACCTTCACCTCCCCCTCCCATCGTCTTCCCCCCTGCGCGCGATTCGTGCTAAAGCGGTCTGCCTGTATCATCGGAACTTTGTGTGCCAAATTTCCTTAATCGCTAAGATTTTGCCTTGCCTTTTTCTTTCTGAGGTTTGCTTGGTTAGATTTGTGGAGGAATGGTGTGGTTTCGGGTGTGGGTTTTGTTTCTTCTTTGGGGATCGTCCTTGGGGAGGTTCGTGGTGGAGAAGAACAGCTTGAAGGTGACCTCGCCTGATTCGTTGAAGGGAATCTACGAGTGTGCTATCGGTAACTTTGGCGTCCCTCAGTATGGCGGGACGATGGTGGGGATCGTGGCGTATCCGAAAGCCAACCGTAAGAGCTGCCAGAGCTTCGAAAATTTTGAAATCTCTTATAAATCGAAACCCGGAGGGTTCCCAACCTTTCTTCTCGTCGACAGAGGAGGTAAGTTTCGGGGGCTTTATTTTATATCCACCATTTAGTTTTTTTACACTGCTTATTTGCGATTGTTTAACATTTCTAGATGCATTCCTTAAAATTTGATGGTTGCAATCTCTGTGTACCAACGATATTCCCCTACCATTGATGCCCATGTTTATTTAAGATAGAATCAACTCGTTCATTTCTGGACTCGCAGTAATATGTCAGCGCCTGAACTGACTTACTGCGAAATGTTTTTGTGCAGATTGTTACTTCACTGCAAAAGCATGGCACGCTCAGAATGCTGGAGCTGGGGCTGTCCTTGTGGCCGATAACAAGTTAGAACCTCTGATAACGATGGACACACCAGAGGAGGATGACAACAGGGCAGACTACCTACAGAACATCACAATTCCGTCAGCACTTATCACGAAAAGTCTTGGAGATAGCTTAAAGAAGGCTATTGAAAATGGTGGTATGGTCAACGTCAATTTAGATTGGAGGGAGTCTCTACCCCATCCCGATGATCGTGTGGAGTACGAATTCTGGACAAACAGCAATGATGAGTGTGGTGCTAAATGTGACAGTCAAATAGAGTTTGTTAAGAACTTCAAAGGAGCAGCACAGATATTAGAGAAAAAGGGTTATACCCAGTTCACGCCCCACTACATTACATGGTACTGTCCTGAAGCTTTTCTTTTGAGCAAGCAATGCAAGTCTCAGTGCATCAACCATGGGCGATATTGCGCACCGGATCCTGAACAGGACTTCAGCAAAGGGTATGATGGGAAAGATGTTGTCATCCAAAACTTGCGTCAAGTTTGCTTGCATAAGGTTGCTAATGAAAGTGGGAAGCCGTGGCTGTGGTGGGATTATGTGACTGACTTTGCAATCCGTTGCCCTATGAAGGAAAAGAAGTATACGACAGATTGTGCTGAAGCAGTAATTAAATCACTCGGTGAGCTTGCTATTAGTCTTATTGCGTATGGCTATATGCCATCATTAGGTTCAACATGAATTGACAGAATTATAAATTGTACATAACTATTTCTCCCATTTATATGGCTTTTATCTACAATGATAATGTGACTTTTCAACAGGCATTGATCTGAAGAAGATAAATGAATGCATGGGTGATCCTGATGCAGATGAAGATAATCCAGTGCTTAAAGCTGAACAAGATGCACAGGTTGAAACCATTTGTTTTGAATCATTGCGTTATCTTTACATTTGAAATTACATGCAATTTTATTCTCATGATGTTTTGAATCTGATTGATGTTCTTAGATTGGAAAGGACTCCCGTGGGGATGTCACTATTTTGCCAACTCTTGTTATCAACAATAGGCAATACAGGGGTGAGCTTTCAAACAGTACTGATCGTAGTTATCTGGGAACTTGCTTAATTTATTGTTCTTTCTTTGTTAGGCAAGCTGGACAAGGCTGCAGTGCTCAAAGCAATCTGTGCTGGCTTCCAAGAGGCTACCGAGCCAGCTGTTTGTTTGAGTGAAGGTACTTGGACATTTTGAGTTTCTTCTGTTAATTGCTACAAATGATTGACTCTATTATGTTGTAGCAGATAGCTGATTAATGCTCAATTGTCTGGTGTTTTGTTTTATTTTATTTTATTTTTGTTATATAGAGATAGAAACAAATGAATGTCTGGACAATCATGGTGGCTGTTGGAAGGATGATGCTTCTAATATCACTGCATGCAAGGTACTTTTTTTTAGCAGTGCATCAATAACCACAACAAATACATAGTTCTGCTCAGCTGATCATGTTCTGTACTTATCTTTACCCAGGATACTTTTCGCGGTAGAGTTTGTGAATGTCCTGTTGTGAATGGTGTGAAGTTTGTGGGTGATGGATACACCCATTGTGAAGGTACCATATCAATCCCATTTAAGCAGGAGCTGAAGTTGCTAAACTTTTGTATGATTTGTATGAATACTTATCAATGCCAAGGTTTAATAGAAGCTAATCTATACATGTAACCTTGCCTTAAGGTACAGAAGTGTAGTAATTTTAAGGTACAGAAGTGTAGTAATTATTAGTAAAGTAAATATTAGAACTAGAAAAGTGAGTCATACTGTTAGTGCCTTTACTTTCTATTTAAATATTTAACTATATCTCCGACTGCAAATGTTGATATCCCATACAAACGGTATGACTACAGTTAGATAGACAATGTGTTAAATTTTTGGTTGGTAATTTGCTGGTCTAACCAAGCAATGACTCTATTATAAACCTGAAAAAGAAAGGAATATGATTATGTTAGTCTCCACCTTTTAAGGTTTTTACTCAGCTTTTGACATCTAAAGTTCTCATTATAGATAGTAGCTCACTCAACGAGTTGGGTGCTGAGACGCAATGTGCCATTTTCATGGTCCAACTAATTTATGTTTAATTGGTGCTTTAGATTATCAACCATCTAAATTGATTTGCAATTGACTGTCCTTTGTTTATTTTTGAGGTCAGTATCAATTATTCATAAATCATAATTCGTCGTTTATCCTTCCAGTCATTCATGTGAAATTGGCAGCCATTATAACATTTGAGTAATTGCAATAGGTCATCCACCAAAGTCTGACTCTATCATAAAAAGGGGTGGCAGAGTGCGTAAGGTTCCCACCAGTGCTTGGTGTTGGAGATCATGATTTGCAATTAAATATCTAATACATATGATATGTGGACTACCTTTTGCTTTGATCAATTATAGATTCAAATTTTTATTACCTATTTAATCTTTGCTTCTTTGTTGTCTACTAACATTCTTTATTAATTTCAGTATATTCTGTTGAACAGTTTGTATGATATTGTATATTGCTGCAATTTTCATGGTTGCTTAATTATTTCTAGAGAGATAAAGTCCTTTTAGCTTTTGGATTTTACCACATTTCTACTTTCATTCTTCTAACCATAACAATGTAAATTTGATTATTTTGAGTGCTATAACTGTAAGGTAATCCTTTAAAGTTCATTTAATGATATGCCTTTTATTTCAGCTTCAGGGTCAGGAAGGTGTGAGATAAACAATGGCGGATGCTGGAATAAAACACAGGATGGAAAGACATATTCTGCTTGCGTGGTAAGCAATGCGAATTAAAGTAACTTGTTTGCACTAATCTTGTCAATCTCTAATTACTAGAATAAACAACTTTGCAGGATGAGGGATGCAAATGCCCACCCGGCTTCAAGGGTGATGGAACTAACTGTGAAGGTATTTTATCGATGATGCTTAGTTTCTTGGTTTTGAAAGTATACACCGATACAATACCCTTTGGTAGATGTGTAAAGTCTAATGGTGTGTGTCTGGTTTAAGGAATGAAATAGACGAGAGATAGAATAATTATACCTAGAGAATGGAATAAATTAGGGATAGAATAAAAAATATATATATTACTTTATTTGGTTGTTCATTATTCTTATGTTTGGTTCATAGGAATGTTAAGGAATAGAAAAATAATAGTTTTCACAATGGCAAAATATGGCTACATGAAATATGTTGTTTAACTTGCCTAGCTCACACACAATTGATCTACCTGGCTCACCTTTCTTGCCTGAGCCACCAACCTAGTGATTAACCTCTTAGTCGCCCTCTTGGTTTGACTAGCCCATTTGGCGTGAGCTCTCCCTCCTAGCTTGACTAACGCATTTGAATCGACCCACATGTCCTGCTCAATTGGAGTGATTAATTCGTCTGTCCAATTCAACAAGCCAGTTCAGCCAAACCTATCTGATTGGCTTGTTTAGCCCTATTAGCTGAACCCACTGGTACGATCAGTCCTTTCGGCCCTCGTGACCTGACTGGTCGTCCATCTTGCCTAGCCAAAATGAATTGATCCAGTGGGACAGATCTACTACTAGGGCCTATCTGGCTTGACCAAACTGTTTGACACTCCTTTAACACTCTTGGTCTGATCAACATGTTGGCCTGCCCAACCTGCTAGTTCAATTGGCCCGCCCAATCCAACTGGTCCATTTTGCCTAATCACCCGATTTGCTTGTTACATGATGCTCGACCAACCCATCTAACCAGCTAGGCCTGTCCAACTTGATCCACATGCTCAATTGCTTGGCCCATAGTGCCGCCACCATACAGGCCTGCCCAATCCCCATTTACAATATATATAATATTTTCGAGTGGGAAATAGAATTAGAATAGGTAAATATTTGAAGAATGAAATAGCTAAGCTAAGGAATAACTATTCCTAGAAGGGATAGCTATTCCTTTTTATGAATAAGGAATAACAAATGTATGAAAATTGGCATTCCAAGTTAATTTTGCCAAGATAAGAATGCATATTCAATGAAAATATATAGGAAAAACACAGCTACTCCTATGAAAAACTGTTAGTTTCATAATATATTCATGAATTTCCCATGGTGCGAAAAATGTTATTATGTCTGAGTTGCTATACCCTGTTAATGATTCTCTTTCCCAGATGTTGATGAATGCAAGGAAAGGTTTGCCTGTCAATGCTCTGGCTGCAAATGCAAGAACACCTGGGGAAGCTACGAGTGCAGCTGCGGTGATGATTCATTATTATACATAAAGGAGCACGACACATGCATAAGTGCGTACACCCAAATCCTAAACTCTGTCGAAAATTTCATACTAACTGTGTTCTTCAAGCACCACTATTATTACTCTATGATATTGACTATAACACTATTATGTCTAGGTAAAAGACCTTCTACAGAAGTTGGTTGGAGCTTTTTGTGGGTTATCTTCTTTGCCCTAGTCATAGCTGGAGTTGGAACCTATGCTGTATACAAGTACAGAATCAGGGTAAAGTTTGCTATTCTCGAATATTTCTACTGTTATCGTTGTGTTTCATCTATGCAATGAAGTGAGTTTTTGCTATCGTTAAACAACTGATGTACCTGGTTTATGGTGCTACATCTGCTTCACAGACTGGTACTGCAACATCTGATTGTTTTTCTCCTTTCTTTTCTTTTCTTCTCTTCTTCAGAGTTACATGGACTCGGAGATTCGCGCTATCATGGCACAGTACATGCCGCTTGACAACCAAGAAGCACAAAATCACATCCAACATGCTGAAATTTGAACTATATCTCTTCACGTATCGCGACGGTGCAGAATTCTGTAATATGCAATCTTGGCGATCCTTCTACTGCAACTTGTTAAAACTGTTGTTGTAGATCTGAAGCTTATTTGCCTGCATTGGAATTGTAAACTTAAAAGAGTTGAATAATGTGGATCGCTAAGAAAGCCTTTGAGGAAGTAAATGATATGTACCAAAACTTGAGATAGCTAATTGGGTCAAACAAGCTAAGCTTGTTAGATCACTGTCTTCTTCTGCCATAACTGAGGATGAGTTTTTGAGCAATGATTTGTTATGCATCATCAAGTGGGAATCCATGGATAAAGCACCTTTGCTAATAGGAGAGAATCACATTTATCATTTACAGAGGCTGATCAAAGTGCACTCCCTACTACAGAACTGCTTGTGTCATTCATCTTCTATCTACAATTTATCTCACACTGTTCCATTCTCTGGAAACAGGCACATCAACACTTCATATGCTATGCCACATTATAATCACAAATAAAGCAACAAACATGAATGCTCAAGTAAAGAACATATAGACGATTAAAATCCTTCAACTCTAGCTGACCGATGTAACACTGGTGAGTGTTGTTTCCTCGGACTGCTTATCTTATTATCTTCAAGTGAAGCTATCGTGGAACAAGTTTGAAGGTGAAGTGACATCGAAAAGGAAGCTCTAGGCGACGATAGTGGTTGAGATATTAATGGAAGCGATGACAAGAAGCTAGTTGCAGGAGGTGGTGCAGGGATGATGATGCCATTTATCGTTTGAGATTTTAGCATCCGTTTACCGGACACTGCTGATGGCTCTTGAAGAGGGTAGCGACTAGAACATTTGATCTCTTGAATATTCTCCAGTGATTCAGCAATAGCCCTCATGGTAGGCCTTTCTGAAGGATCCTTCTGAAGGCACTTCAATAGGATGTCTGCAACAGTTCGTACTGCTTTTGGAGGGAACCGTCCCTTGATCCGAGGGTCCATGATAAATGATAGGCGGCAATCATCAGCAAGGAATGGCTTGCTCCATTTGACAATATTGCGCTCCTCTTTAGGGTACCGAGCATCAAGATTCTTCCTTCCAGTCAGTAGTTCAAGAAGGGCAATTCCAAAACTCCAGACATTGCTTTTAGGGGTCAGTAACCCTTTCTCCAAGGTCTCCACTGATAGATTTCCGGCGGCCTGATCGACCATAAAAGGATAAGTTTAGTAAGGTCACTATGTAAGTCACAATACTTGATAGAAAAAAAAATGAATGCTGTTCGTGAATCTGACATGCAAACAGGAATCATACAAAGAACTTAAGTTGAACCACTTACAATAGAAGAATTTGATATGCTTGTGTCTGGGTTGTAGTAACCGACACATCCATACCCTGAGAGCTTTGCACTGAAATCCTTGTCAACTTGTATGTTTGAAGTAGAGAATTCATGATACATAGCCTGATGATCAAACACTGAAAGATATCAGATAGAGCATAAATTTGAGGATACCAGCTATTCTGCAGAACATGGTTTGAATAGATAAGTTTTTGATACGCATGCAGAAGACATATCAAATTAGACTTAAATGAACACGGCATATCAAGGATGAAGTTAATTCACCTGAAAAGGTCCTTCTTCGTGTAAGAAGGCAAGACCTCTTGCAGCACAGAGCGCCACTTTTATCCTTGTAGGCCAATCAATTGATGGACCTTCTGATCTTCCATGAAGCAGTCGATCCAAACTCCCATGATAGAGCCTCTCATAGACCACCATTCTCTCATCAGAACCTTCTTGAGCATGATACCCAATTACATTGCAAAGATTAGGATGCTGTAGGGAAGCTATCATATTCACCTCGCTTGCAAATTCCTTCAAATTCTGAAAGAGATCATATTCACTCAATCATCACTATGGTTCAGCAACATCCATTAGTTACTTTTCTAGACATTGTTAGAATGCAGACTTCCCCTAAGAATAAAAATAACACATGCAGAGGTAGTACTAATACCGAATATTCGTATCTATATAATTTGTTATTGAAGTTTAAAGATAACAATTGGTGAAATCCACCCACTCAACTCAAAATTTATCTGACAAAAAAATGGCATGGATTCAGCAGACTTTCACAAGAAATGAGATCAAATCTAAAAAAAAAAATATTACTATGAACTTCATTTCTTTCTGGAAGTAAAATTCATGCCAACAGGTTTCGGTATACTATATACAACACTACAGTACCAAGATGAGGACTTGCAAATTTATATCTAAAGCAAAAAAGTGAGTAGGCACAAACAGAATTTCCTAAAATGATAATTGATATGAACAAATTACCTGCGAGGAATGCTGTAAACGAGTAACTGTGGCTTCAATCTTCTTTGAGGTTGTCATCTCACTTCCAATAGTTGCATTATAAACTGTAAATGAGCTACTTTCTGAAATGCAAAATTCAGGTGAGAAATGCTGCGAAGCAGTTGAAATCTCGTCATATGAAAAATTCCGAAGCGCTTTCTTTGATTGCGGTAATGGGAGTGGGCCTGAAGTGTTACTAGAACCCATTGGTTGGATCGACTTAAAACTTGAGAAATTCTTCAAGACTGAGTTGGTGCGTGGTGAGGGAAGGGGAAGGGGCAGAGGATTTGAGAAATGCTGATCCTTGACCAGCCAACTTGGACCCTTGCACTCTTCTTGATCATCAAAGTCAAGAACATTCCTATCCACCACAACAAGGCTAGAAGGAGCAGATAATGCTCTAGCTCTAACATTTAGTGATTGATTGATAGATTGAGCAGATCTTGTTCTATTTCTGAAACTTGGAGGGGCTGACTGAAGAGATGGTCTATCACGGTCCGGCTCCGGCAGTGTAGAAGCTGTGCTCTCATTCAGATTCTGTGCTTTCTTGCTAGCAAAACTCCAATTTTTCTTCTTTTTATTCTGCTTCAAAATGGTGAAGCAGCCCATTTTGCAAGATCAACGGGGTGGCTTTGCCCTACCAAAGTAAGCAAAAACAACCATATCAGCAAAAGAAGCAGCAAACATATAAATTAAATCGATTATCTTCAGAATTTTCATGATAATAAAAGTCCATCTACATGACTACCTGACTAGAAAGATCAGTAACCCTCTGTGCCTAATAGCTGAATCCGCTTCAGTTCTCATTGAAGCAATAAGGGGATCCATCCAAGTATTCTTAAATAAACAAGATCAATCATCTCGTCAAAAGTATTAAAAGAAAAAAAAACGTATTCTGTGGTCTTGAAACTGTTCAACAATAGCGGCTCAAAGATGAAAACCACGGTATGCTAATCTGAAGAGTAAAAGCCGACAAAAACAATTGCTAGAAGAAAACTTCACGCATGACGTCCCACGCAGGACAATAGCGCAGACGTGGCCTTCTATGTACCAACGAGCAAGTTTAATCGCAAATCTACCCAGTCAGAAGGTTGAACAGAATCAATTCAAATTATGCTGCTGCGTGATGCAATAAATCTGTCCTTTCAAGAAAAATTAAGTCCACAAGTCATCCAATCCAACCCTTACTTTCCGAAAACTAACAGAGAAGAAACTAAAACAGAAAAATCTCCCAAATTCCAACTTGTAAACATAAATTTCCAAAAAAAGAGCCAACCTTTACGAATTCAACTGCCAAACCACGATCTCGGAAGAAATTAACGCTCCCATCGTAGACGAAGACCCGCAATTACTCGGATTTGAAAAGGGGGTGGGGTGGAATATACAAGTCCGTCCAAAGGATAGCCTTTTAATAACAAAATCCATGGAACACGAGTTTAGAGAGTCCGAAATCTAACCTCGGAACGAACAACCCGCGGCTTCGCTGCCCGCCGCCGATCCAACGAGCAAGTCGAATAAGTACGCAGCAGAACTAAGAGAAGAGAGGAAGAGGAGGAGAAGTGGAAGATGGAGAAGAAGAGGAGCAGCAGAATAATGCGGGAGAATAGAGAAAGGGGCGTGTGTGTGTGACACCACCATGAGCACTGGTCCAAGGGAGCTTGGGAAAGACGATGCGACAACTGCAAGCAAAGACCTACCTCTTCTCCAGAACGCCACTGCTTCCTCTCATATTTTCTATAATGCCACTCACGTCGATGTGACGGAAATTTCATTTCGACCCGAAAGTTTATCCTCTTTTTAAATGTAACCCGAATTTTATAAAACCAGCAAAATATCCACTGCCTGCCACATTTATGTCATTATTTTATTATTTGAGGTGTTAATTATTAAAGGAGAAATAATAAGTTTAAAGAAAAATAAGAGTGGTTGATTGGCTGAGTATTCAGTTAAAATTGAATTGAATTAAAAATGACTTGCAGAAGAGGACAAGGATTTGAATCCTGATGAAGCCAGATAATACTCTCCTGCATCGTAACCAACTGCACTTTCTCGATTTATCTCTTCACAGATGGTTATGGGGCCGCTAAGGTGGCGGATCCACCTTTTTGCAGAAGAATTAATTAAAAATTAAATAAATTAATTTTTTTTGAACCAATCGAATCGATCAAATTTTTCAATAAAAATCGAATAAATCGAACTGATATTTTATCAGTTAATTTGATTTTCGATTGAATTAATTAAAATTTATAAAAATTTTACTAATTAATTAAGAATTTATATATTTATTTATTTAAAATTTATAAATTATTATTTTTAGTTTGATTAAATTAATTTATTGAATTTAAAATTGAAATCGAATGAAATTAACTGTATTAATTGAGTTTTTAAAAAAAATAATCAAAATTCTAAAATAATTAAATTAAAATTTTTTAATTTGATCAATTTAATCAAATTTTTATTAGAAATAGTTTTAAAACTCTTTAAGATTTTTAGTTTTGAGTAAATTAAAACAATTAAATAAAATCCAGGGGTGGCATTTCTGTGAATTTGGAGAACGTGGAGGGCGAGATCACAACAGACGGCATCAGGCGGGGATGTGACAGTCGAGTCAAAAACAATTTTAAACGCTTTTCCAAATCGGGTGTAGTTTGTTGGAAGTCAAAGGAAAGGAAAAAATGAATGATGGGACATTTGACTTCATAAAAACCGTCCGATCATCCGCCCTCAGAATTGATGGACGGGCAAAATCTCATCTCAAAAATTGCCGTAAAAATAAAATAAATCAGTTACTTTTCAAATTTAAATAAATAACAGGAAAGGTGAAAACATTTTTGATGTTTTTTTAATTGCATTTGATATTTAAATAAATAAATAAATAAACCCTTATATCTTTCCCAATTAAATACCTTTTCTCGAAATAGGAGGAGAAGTGGGAAAAAGGAATCTAAAAGAGATTCTTTTTGTTTATATTTTCCTTTTTCTTCTCCATTGTGTTTTTTTCTTGTTTTAATCTTCTCTGATACAGAAAAGGGATTTTCGCCGACGGCCCGGAAGCCGATTCCATTAGAAAACCTCGATTCCTCAAGCCGCCCTGTTCGTTAAATTCGTCTCGTAAAATTCTTGCCTTTCCCTTTTCCTCGCGATCGTCCCGCCGCCCTCGACGTACGATCGCCTTCCGATCGATTTGGCTTGGCGGCGCGGTCCCTTTTGATTCCGGCAATTTCTCTGGGCCGCGTCGATTTCGCAGGCGGGAGGAAAGTTTGGAGGAAAGTTTAGAGCTTGGGGGTTCCTTCGTCGGACTCGTCCCGGAATGGGCGACCTTGATTCCTGGCCGCCGCTGGCCGACGCTTCGGGAGGTCACGACTTGCCTTGTTCCCATCCGCAGCCGCCGAATCCGCATCCTTCTGTGATCAAGGCTGAGAACTGGAGGCGGGCGGAGGAGGCTACTCGAGAAGTTTTGCGGTGCATCCGGCCGACTGTTGTCTCCGAAGAAAGGCGGAAGGCCGTCGTTGACTATGTGCAGGAGCTGCTGATGACGCGCATGGGGAGTAAGGTAACTCATCTCTGTTGGTTTCTTGTACGACCTGTTCAAATTTTGGTTATTGTGCTTATTTGATTTTTTTTTCAGTTCGTAAAATTGCTTACAATCAGTTTTCATCATGCTGTGTATTCATATTCTTGTGGTTCGTTTCATGTGCGCGTGTTTTCATTGTTTTTTTTTGGGTGTGTATTAACCTTATACCATAATGTTCTAAATCTTGCCTTACCACTTTATAGTTGGGTGTCTTGCAGCCTGCATTGGTTTTTCCTATAGTTGGGTTCATGTTTCTGTTAGATTTGGCTACTTCGTTGATGACATAGCTGAGACTTATTGGGAATGCACAACCTTTTCATTGTGCCATACTGTGTCTTTGGGAAGTGTTATGATGAAAAGAATCTGGACAAGTCTTTTGGTTTCATTATAATTTTGCTGTTCTTGTTAAACTAAAAGCTGAAGGAAACCATATTATTGGATATATCTTTATCTACTTTTATATTAACTACATTTGAGCTTAGAACTTTTGTATATTTGCAGATATTTGGAACTGAAAATTTCCTGTTCTTCATGTACACATGATCATGTAGATATACGCATGTATAGCACCACGCATGGAAAGTCATCAAGGTTTTCATGTTAGCTCATAACCTTACATACAAACTTAATCTGGTTGAGTTTCTGATGGATTGTATTGTGTTTACATGATGGTATCCTTTATGTTTTTTTTTTTGTTTTCAAAGTGTGATATTTAGTATAATTTTTTGGAGATAAGTGCTATTGACATTTCTGCACTAGATTTTTGGCATAATCTGGCTGAATCTTGTCTTGATATCTTTTGTTTCTTTTCAAATCTCATCAGGTGTTTCCATTTGGATCAGTTCCTCTAAAGACATATCTTCCTGATGGAGATATTGATCTGACCGCTCTTGGCGCCCCTAATAATGAAGAAATGTTGGCAAGTGAACTTTGTTCTGTTCTTGGAGAAGAAGAACATAATAAGGATGCTGGGTTTGAAGTGAATGATGTTCAACTTATTCGTGCTGAGGTTTCTCATCTCGTTGAATTTTGGTTTATTGTCTAGTATATGGCATTATACATATATTCAAGTTGTCTTTTAAAAACGTGATCTATTTTCTATATATTTACATAACATATATTGCTTTTACATGTTTTAAGACGAGAGAGTCAAATGAGTGCAAAAATTGATTAGCCTTGAAATTGAAATGTGGAAAAATCTTTAGAAACTAAAGATTTTATATTATGTAGAAACCAAACTAAATAATGTAATGCAGTATCCATGAGAAATGATTCAAAAGAATAGTTAGGATATGAAAATCAAATTCTTGTATGATCCACGTGCACGTCATTGGCTAAATGGAATTTTTGAAAATTATGGTAATTATTTGTCATGCCTTATGAATCAGGGTGTAAAAACAACATACAAAAATAATATAGCAATAATGAGAATGTGAATTTGGATGTGAGGGGCTACTAGATAGATACAGCAAAAAATATTACTGTGAGAGCAATTGGATGTACTGCTAAAATGAGAAAAAAATTGAGATGGTAGGGACATGCTCAAAGGCTATTTATAGATTCTATAATTAAATGAGTTGAACTGATTAAGATTGAAAGCATAGTGGTTAAAGATGATCAAAGAAAACTCTAGTTAATAGAATATAAACTGATTTAAAATGTGAATATGATTAGTCATATAGTCTTACATAAAGTTCAATGAAAAGGTAAGATCCAAATAGCTTGCTCCTTACTCCATCGGCACCAGCACAGGTTCGTGATGATGATGGACTTCACTTGATAATTAAATAAGTTGTGCCCTCTTCTTTTCATCCCATAATTGTGTGTGTGTGTGTATTCGTGTATAATGACAAAAATCAAAATTCACATTGGAACAAGGTTTTTCTAAACTTTGTCTATTTTGTTACCATATTTATGTACATGGTTTAATAACATCTATAAGGTAGTTATTCCATCAACTCTAGACATTTGTTGCAATCGTGCTTCTCAATACTAGGTGCCTGTTTGTTGTACTGTTGGCAGAATTTAATGAATAGCAAAGTGGAAGTTCATCTAACCCTTTATTATTGTAGAAAGTTTGGTAGATGATATTTCCTTGATGTTCTCTCTTATGTGATTGGTGACAATTTAATTTCCAACTTTGGTCACATTTATGAAAGTGTCTCAGAAGTTAATCACATTTGTTAATGTCTTTGTAGACTATTTTAAGAAGGTTTGCCCCAAAACTACAGCAGAAAAGAGTCAGAAAGAAGTCATAATTATTACAAAACATTTTTGCTCTTGATGTAATATAATTTGCATTATACAAAAAAATTTAATTCTGAAGGCTTATGAGATTTTGGTGGATATTTAAATCCACATATTTGAATATTTTATTAAAAGAAGTAAATTTTATCAAAATTTGGAATGACTGCTATAATGTGATATTAGTTATGAATGGCTTGCAAGAAGAACTAGGCTGTAAGTCAATTGTTTTTCTGCCAGCTATATAATTTTTTTCATGGAAAGTACATTTTTTCTTAACCACTAAAACACTGAATGTAGAAAGAAATAATGGTATTGTCACAATATGCCAGTTGATTTGTTCATGTAGCATACATTTGTAAACTTGTAGTTTTCGTAAATTTCATTTCCCTAATGTGCATTGAAGTATGATGGTGATTGACAACTGCCTATTTCTGGGTTGATAAGACTATCACATCTAGGGTAGTCATATTTTGTGTCTTATGACTGAATTTTGTCTGTGCAGGTTAAACTTGTGAAATGCATTGTGCAGAATATTGTTGTAGATATCTCATTCAATCAGATTGGTGGGCTTTGTACACTTTGCTTTCTTGAGAAGGTACATGGGAAAAACTTGCCTTTCAGTTTCAAATATGATTTGATCCTTTATTTTTTTCCTTCCTAGGCACTAGAACTCTCATATATATTTTAGATATTAATTCATTTAAAGAAATAATATGTTATTCTCACCATGCAATTTGCAACTCAACACTGTCTTGTAGATAAATGAAAAAATTGGAAAGGATCATCTTTTCAAACGCAGTATAATATTGATCAAGGCTTGGTGTTACTATGAAAGTCGCATTCTTGGTGCTCATCATGGTTTGATATCTACTTATGCATTGGAGATTTTGGTACTTCATGTCTTCCGTCTGTTCCATGAGAATATGGATGGCCCTCTAGCAGTGAGTTATCCAAGAATAAGAATTTTCTTCTAAAATATCATTTTGTTCATTTGATTTCATATCGTTGTTTCTCTTTTGGCTTTTATGAGGGGCTGTCGTTTGGCAGGTTCT
This sequence comes from Curcuma caesia, assembly GCA_037834155.1. Classification (NCBI taxonomy): domain Eukaryota; kingdom Viridiplantae; phylum Streptophyta; class Magnoliopsida; order Zingiberales; family Zingiberaceae; genus Curcuma; species Curcuma caesia. Next base: position 35,192 of record JBBMKF010099431.1, read on the forward strand.
CTATAGGTTTTTGGACTACTACAGTACATTTGATTGGAACAAGTACTGTATCACTCTTCAAGGCCCTGTTTCTATTACTTCATTGCCAAAACTAGTTCGTAAGGCTACTTTCAACATACTATTGTTGGTAAATGATAATTGTATGAAACATTTTTAACTATTTCATGACCTTTTTGGTGTGCTTGCACAGTGGAACCATTGAAAACAAAAGGAAACTGTCCATCACTTACCGAGGAATTTATTGAAGAATATATAGAAATGTTTTCAGTTCCATCTAGGATATACGGGAACAGCAATCAGGCATTCACACAGAAGTATCTGAATATTGTTGATCCATTGAAACCAAACAATAATCTTGGACGCAGTGTTAGCAAAAGTTAGTAGTATTTTCCTTTCAGTTAAGTTCCATGGTAAGAATTCTAAATTAACTTGAAAATCTTTTACTAAGTTTCTTCTTTTGTCCTTGTTCGTAGGTAATTTTCACCGTATACGCAGTGCTTTCACTTTCGGTGCTCGAAAACTTGGTCGGATACTTCAATCATCTTCTGAAAACATTGTAGATGAAATTAATTTGTTCTTTAGAAGCACCTTATGTAGACATGGAAGTCGGGAAAGACCAGATGTGCAAGATGTCACTTCTAGTTCCCTAAAGAGTGGAACAGTAGATCATGGGGGAGATGAATACAGAGTATCAAACTTAAATGCAGAAGATGGAATCGAGGACTCACATTTTGTGGCTTCACCAACTCGTGACTCTTATGGAGCATCGATTGATGCAATAAATAACCTCAAGAAATTAAACTTGGATGTGAATTGCACGTCAACAAAACAACATGGCAAACATTCTGCTAGTTCACCTACTAATGCAAACTGGTCAAGAAGTGTCTCTTTGGTTTCTGAGGAAGACATTACAAGCAAACATTCCATTGATGATGCTACAAATCTTCATTCCACAAGAGCATTTGATTCAGGATCATCAGATGAAAGTTTTAAGCCATCAACATCTGGAAAAGTTTTTCATGCACCCCACTTGTTTTTCTGTTCAGAGAACAATCACAATGAGAGGACATTAGGTAATATGAGTATGAGAGATAATGTTGTGGTGGGAGTGTCTTCAAATAAATCTACGTCCACTTGTGATGAAATGAGATACGAGGCTAACTCATTGAATAGTGCATCCTGGCCTAGAGAACCCTCCACCACTGCACTTTCTAGTTATGTTCATGAATCGCCATCACCAAGCTGGAATTGTGAAGATTCAACCCATGGTGACTGCCCAGATGATGGAAAGTTAGATGATGCAAGTCCTAGATCCAATAATTTATCAGACCTCTCTGGTGATTATCAGCTTTATTGTAGCAATCTGCATCATGCTCAGGAGTTCCAAGAATGTTTGTTCAACCCATATTTAGTACCGCTCTACCATGCATCCCCTTCCCCATATCAAAACAAGCATTCCTGGAATGTGCAAAACATGTATGCGCATGTTGGTGCAAATAGCCTTGTCCACATGCCACCACTTCCCCCAAGTTATTATTTGATCCCGCCATTAATTTCTAATGATTATGGCGTCAAAGATATCACAAAAACAAGGGGAACTGGTACATACCTTCCAAACATTGTGAGTTTGCACTTCACTGTTGTTTTGGTTCTAGTTGAGCATCATTTTGATTCCTTGTTTTGTGGTAAGGTTGCATATGAGTTAATCTCCATTTACTTATTCTATATTTTCCTATGTTTGTTTTGGTGTCCTGACATAATTTGAACAAATTTTAAAGCTTCCCATTTGTGATGCTTATACATGAGAGTTCATCATACTGTTAATCTAAATTATGAGATTTTGGGAGCAGTAACTTCTATGGATTTGATTAATCTAACCTAAGGTTCTTGGTACCATTGCTTAATTTTGTTTGGTGACTTTGATTTTGTAGAATTCTCGTTCATACAGAGAGAGACATGTGTCAGGAAGAGGAAGGAATCAAGTGCAAGCAAATCATCTTCCTAGATACTGGAGGAATGGTCATGGGGACTCACCATATTATGAGGGGTCATCAGACGAAAGGAATCATGCTCCATCTCCACCGCCTATACCTCCTAGTTTTTTTGGAAATGGTCATGGAGATCCAATTTCGACGGATTGCCCTCAGTCTCCTGGCTCTGCTTTTATGGTGGTGTCTCCTGCAAATGGTTATCCATACGCTCCTGAAGGCAAACTTGAATTTGGTAATTTTGGTCCTGTTACGACAGGAAGTTTGTCTTCAGGAAGGGGTGGCAATTTTGAGTCAGCCAATGCTGTTAGTAGGGGCTCTGGATCATCTGTACCGGCATTAACAGTCGAAAGTCCTCATAGAAGTTTGAACAATGAAAGGTAAGTCATATCTTGGAATTTCAATTGTTAAATGCAGCATGATTTGCTAATTGCTTCTCAACAGTTTCGTTCGCATAGTGTTTCGCAAAAACTTTTCAGTTTTTTTTAATATTAGATTTTCTCTTTGTGATCAACATCTCCAACTTGCCTTTTGATGAATTTAGATTTATGGTCTATTGAATTACTTCTGGTCAAGCATGGTAGCGTTACAAAACTTAAATTAGGCTAAACATAGTCAACAAACTCTCTTCTTTTGTTTAAAGAAAACTTTAGAATGCTCCTCTTTCCCTTGATATGACCCTTTAAGATCCTTTGATGGAGGTGATAAATTCCTGCAAATGATGCATGAGTTATCATCGTCGGATGATTTTGGTCAGCTTGAGAACCCAAAAGGTTCTTTCCTTTCGTCACACACGAATGTAGTTATGAACTCTTAAAGGTTTCAATGACAAACTCAATACCAATTATGATTTGCGATACTGCACACAATGGATTTGATTTAGTATTCATGAAATAAAAATCACAGAAGCAGCAAATAGTAAACATCAAGTGAAAAACACCTTCAGATACAGAAATGGAGGAAGTGACACATGGAGCTTAGCATTTTTTTCTAATCCTCAACAGAAACACAACACAATAGCTAGAGCTCAAAAGTATGTATCAATCAGGGGCAAAATCATTCAATCTGTGCAAATACTCTCTCGACTTTCTTTGTACTTCAATCTAAAAAGGGCATACTTTTTGCATGCCATTGCTCGACAATACTGAAGATAAATAATCTGTGATGAAAAAGTTGACGCTATAAATATGTTGTCATAAACCATAACTTGGAAATATTTTTGTTGATCATGGGTGTCTCATGAAGCAGCAGTGACCATAAACAGTTGGAAATGGATGAAATGTGCAGGCTAACTCAACCCTATCAGCTGAAGGATGACGGCGACTTCCCTCCGTTGGCAGGATGAATGCTGAAAGCTGAAGCATTCAGGAAGACAAGGATAATGAATGCTGAAGCATTCAGGAAGAGAATTACTACACTGTGTACATTCTAACAGTCTTTTCTTTGAGATGTTTATATGTCACCATTCTATTATGGTAGATTTTAATCTTGTCAGAAAATTTTTAATCCCATTTTCCATTTTTTTTTATGTATCTGCCTGATGTTTTAGTGACATTAGTTTGTTGATGATGCAGTTTAGCTGAAGAGAAAAAAGATTGAGTTGTAGAAAAATTATTGCTCAAGTTTTAATAAATCAATCAATATATAGATGTTCTCTTTTTTCAGGTTTATTAGAGATATGTGTTGTTGATCTCACATTCGGAAGTTAACAAGTTGAGTGATATATTTTTAAAAATTTCTTTATCACGTCATATATTTATGAAACATTTTAATTAATAAGAAAGTTTTTTTTCAAATCTTATGTTTTAAAATTAAAGCTGTCAAACGGATCAATCGACGGCGGAGTGGGCCAGTCTACTAAAAATTATGATTAGGGCACCAATTTGGCAGATTAGAAAATCTCTAATCCAATTCAATTTAAATGAGTCAATTCATGATGGAGTGAGTTAACTTATTGTCCCCGGGGCATAGTTGAGTTGGTTACGGCGCAGCAGACTTGTAGAAGAGGGCAAGAGTTCGAATCCTGACGAAGCCAGGCAATATCCTCCTGCGTCGTGGTCAACTGTAGTTTCTCGATTTACCTCTTCACAGATGGTAGTGGGGCCGACCGTGTGAGGCCGCTAAGGTGGCGGATCCACCTTTTTTTTTTTTTTTTCAAAAGAGTTAACTTATTAAAATCTATCATATGACGGGACGAGACGGACCGATCCATCAATTTGGCGGTTTGAAAAATCTCTAATCTAATCCAACTCAAGGTGGGTTGTGGGTTAGACGAGTCAATCTACGGGTCTGTCAAAAAATTAAAAAAATATTAAAAATTTAAATTTAGATTATAATTTAAATTGATCTAGTTAAAATTATTAAGTTTGAATTGTAATTTAAACATATCAAACTCACTAATTCATTGAATTTTTTTAATTTAACTTTAAAATTTAAAATAAATAAATAAATTTTTTCAACTCGTAGGTCAATTTAAGCCCGTCGTGAATTAATCCACATGAGCCGCGAGTTTAGGCGGATTAATCTATTTGAATTCATCTTAAAATAGATTGATAAAATATCGATCCAATCCGTTTAAATTATACGACGGAATGGGTCAATCTGGCAAGCTCAATCTAAATTGACGACTATATTTGACACATGAAAGTCCTAATAATTAGTAAGAATATTATATGAATTAAACCTTTAAAAAAAATATTAAAATATTGTACGATAGAAGAAGCACTGCAAGTTTTGGGAACATGATCGGTTCTTGTCTTCTTCCTTCCTCTCCTATTTCCCCAAATCAAATCCATAGAATTAACTTAAAATATTTTTAGAATTATTATTTACTTATCAAAATACTTGTTTCCA